>LBNU01035267.1:78201-158581 GCA_014162995.1 Artemisia annua
AAAAATACAAAAAAATGAGAAAAAGAGAAGCAGAAAAAAAAACATACGGACTACCATCCCGTTTTCTTTTTATGTTTGTTTATATTTTTGTTATTTCGTTTTTAGCTTAAGATGAGTCGAGTCTTGGCTTAGCAACATTGTATAGTATATGTATTTGATCATGATAATTAACTTGCCACCAGTAAAATACCCTTTATTCCAACCAAACCGTGTTTATCATATCCCTACACCTTACATTACAACCCTTTGGAAAGCCCTCTTTGATAGTTTATCTTAGGTGCTTACGCCTAGTGGAGGAGTAATTGATCCTCTCCGTAACCTATGGTAATCTATTTGCTATGAAAGGTAGTGAGTTATTTTATTCCATTTCGAATGTAGTTATATAGGTTTATAACACCCGAGAGATGAGAGTATCCAAACACTATTTGTGATGTGCTAGTGTACGATTCTCGTGCTTATTATGATTAGCGTCGAGTAACTATTTGTTGTATTTACTTTTATGTTAGTGTTAAATGACCCCTAACTCATATTTTGATTGGAATAAAAGCCTATTTGCTTGAGGACAAGCAAACCTCAAGTGTAAGGGTATTTGATGAGGTGAAAAGTATACCCATTTTAGAGGGTTATTTAAGCCCTAATTCGTGTTAATATGATCAAATATTGCCCTAAATCGTTCATTTTGTCATTTTAGGTACTTTTGAGAAGAACTCTGGAAAACACATCATTTTGGACATTTTTGGAGCATAAAATGAAGAAAACAACAAAGTCTCAAAAGAATGCTGGAAATCCTTCCTAACGGCGTCAGAGTCATAAGGTGACGCCGTCAGCCAACCAAGACAAAGGAGTGGATTCTGACTATACGTGACGCCCTAAGCAAGAAATGTGATGTTTACACCTGACGGCGTCAGGTGTTAATAATCCTAGGCCGTCAGGTGTAATGCTAAAGAGAGACGGCCCAGAGCTAGTTTACAAGTGACGGCGTTAGAAGTAGATCTAGGCCATCCGAGAACCCTAATGGCGGCGAGCTGACGGCGTCAGGACCTATAACCTGACGCCGTCAGAGTGTATTTTCTATATATACTTTTCTATTTTTCATTCATTAGTGTGCAACTTTTTGGGAACAAACCCTAGACAATTTTATCAGCTTTTTCAAGGGTTTTTCACCCTTGACTCTTCCATGTTTAATTAAAGATAAGTCTCCATTCAAATTAATCAAAATGTCTATGTGTTGGTTAATTATATCTTATGCTTGTCTTTCAATTAACATGCTAGGCTAGATTTACCTTGTGTTTGCTTAGATCTAATGAAACCTAACTATTGATTATTGGTTGTTGGTGTGTTATTAATTGTATTGGATGATTGTTTATCGATGTTAGGCTTAAGAAAACTGGCTAACCTCCTATACGGTAACTTGCTTGAACGTCTTAAGAAACATGAACCAATGCGTACTAGGTTATTATGGTTGTATTTAATGCATGAGCGAATTCTAATGATCCCATGTTAGGAGCTTCTTAGCCGGCTCGACATAGGAGTGAAGTAGGAGCTTATAGAGTTGGGGAAGTACGTACGCCACCCCACGAATGGTATTAAGGAATACACCCGTCATCCACGCAATTAATACACACTAACCAACCGGTAAAAGATAGTTAGGGAGTAAGGAAATCTAAGTAAACACACTTGTCTCCATATAAGTTTCACAACCTTTTATTTTCTTGTTATTTTATTTTATTTGCAATAGTAGTTTTTAGGTTAGTTGGCTAGCAACTAATTCCGCCCACTCCTTCAAACCCGAGATTTTACTTGCTTTTATAAAATATAAAAAAAAATATAAAAATAATCTTCCCTCACCCTTAGACCAAATTAGAGTAGCTTGTCATACCGAACGAACACTATTCCCTATGGAGAACGATCAATCCTCCGTACTTACCACTACACAATACTACATCGGTCAGGTACACTGCCTGGTGGGGTTGTAAGCCTCTTGAGATCCCTTGAGAGGAAAAACCTGTTGCGTGGTCGCAATCCCGTACATCAGAGTTGTACATGTGGCTGTTGTACGTCGGGATTTCGAGTTCTTTTCTATCTCGATGAATCTCGGTGCTCGTATTCATACTGGTGAACGTTCGTGTTTGGTTTCGGTTTTGGTTTTGATCTATCATTTTGCCTGGAGGTATCTCTTGAACTGCATTTTATATACACGATCATGCGTTACCTATACGAAATAATATTACAAATCTGTTGTATGTTAAATATCAGGTACCATAAAACCATAACTTGTTTAAAATCATATTATTATCTTATGTACATTGAATACCATCATTTACATGCATGCACATTAACTTATAACGTTAGGAATAAATAAGTATGAAATCTATGTAAATGCTGATATGAGATAGTCATGCATATATAAGAATCATAAATCTATGTTTACGTATCAAGTATTTTAGTTTTGAAGCTGTCGAATAGCTTATATATTTGTCACATGAAATCACGAACTATGAACCTATAAGTGTCGAACTTGTTTCTGTTTTGGACTATTTGAAATCAGCTTATTAATACACGAGTTATATATATTTTTTTCAACCTGAATAAACTCTTCAATGAGTAAACTGAAACCTGGTTATATGAGGATTGTAACGGTGTGTTTGTGTATGAGTTTTGAGAGGTCTAAACCTGGTCCGCAACACATATAACATATTGATTTAAATGGTTAGAGTGTTAAGATATATGTTGTCTCGATAAAGCAGGTTTGGTCTCGTTAAGTTTTATGGTCGAATGGTATGCTTGTGTGTGGGTTATTTGGTGGTCAAGAGCTGTCTAAAACATACTACAAACTGAATTGAAAGGGGTTTAAGTCGTGGTCTTGGAATGGTCATGATTTGCATGTGAATTTGTTATATATCTTGGCTCGTTAAAACCATGGTTGTGGGAGTGTGATTTTATGCAGTTTTGTGCTTTATTATTTCTGTGTTTGTATACTTGTCGCATGTGTGAGTTATATGAGTTAAACATGCGAGCATTGGTGAGTAAAATGAGGACTAAAACCGATTATAAACTGAATTGAGTAAGGGTGTGTTTACATGTGACATTGTGTAATCTGTTGGATTAGTAAATACGTATGTGTGTATATTAATGAGCAGTGCATGAATGTGAAATGTTATGTCGTGTGGGTACGCTCATGAGTGTTGAAATGTATTTTGATCGTCGCGGTCTAAATTAATGTCGAGAGTGCGTTTAAATAAATTATGAAAGAACGGGGCCTAAAATTATTATCTTAATATAAATTTATAAAATAAACTTTAAAATAATTTTAGTTAACNGGGGGGTGAAATTTCTTTTCTTAATTATGATATGGAAACATTTAAAGGAGAAACAATTTTATAACGGCACTTTTAATATGACTTAAGATCAATTATCTATGGGATTTTATAAATTCAAAAAGACCACTTTTAAAGAACCTTTTATGAAAACCTTTATTAAAGATCATTTTTATAAATGTCACCTTTTGGGAAGATCTTTCTAAATGAACTTTTGTTATAAACCTTCTATATGGGATTGTACTACGAACCTTTTAAACAAGTGATGGGAACCTGCTAAATGGAACTTTTATTTTGAACTCTCATTATGACCCTTTGATTAATGAACTATGAGACTTTGGAACATGGAATAGTGAACCTTGTGGATTGGGAACTTTGATTTTGACCTCTCCATTTTGAACCATTGATATTGATCTTTGATTGACCCTTTGATATTGGCCCTTGATGTTGACCTTTGATATTGAACATTTGTCAATTGAACCTTGATGATGATTTGGCAGTTACACTTTGATATTGAACTTTGGCTACATGACCCTTCAGTATTTACCCAGGTATTACATGTTGTGGAGTAGCCACAACCATAACATTGATGCACCAATGTTATGTACTCTATGGGGCTGGAGAGATGTCCCCCACCGTCCCTGATTTTTGTTATCGACTACTGCTATGATTATTATTGGCCTGCAGGGGCGTATGGATGCATCCTAGATTAGATTGATTGATTGATTGATTGATTGTGATTACTATATTGACTACATTGATTATTGCTACATTGTTTGGTGACCGGGTGTGCGTGCATTGCAACCCCTCACATATTGGGAGCTAGCTACTCCATATTGGGCTACTATTGGATTGTATTGTTTATTGATTGGGCCTGAGGTAAAATACTGATTCTACATATATTACATCTTACACCTAACCTTGATATCTTTTGATTACCCATATGACACCATATGTATTCCGTCTTCATATTCCTTTGATTATTCCTAACTCTATTGTATTGCTTTGTTATTTGTTGATATCTGTTCACTGAGCTTTTTATGCTCAGCCGCTTTCTTTTCCATGCGGCAGGTTTAGTAGGAAGCTGGGTTGTTGATGAGAGATCTTTTTTTGGGTTTAGAAGACTTCACCCTGATTAGCTACTGGCTGGACTTAGAGATGATTAGAAGTAATTCATGATGGGCTTAGTATATTGCATTTGGGCTTAGTACCTTAGTGTTACCTTTTGTGTTTCGTATTTTGTTTAGTTTGCCTTTGTAACCTTTGTAAATTTTGTTTGGTAGTGTATCTCCGTTTCGCTTGTGTTCTGATTTGACTCCATAATGTTATACTTTAGCCCTTCTCGGTTTGGGGTATTACAATTATGGTATCATAGATACAGGTTTGGATCGGCGGATGCGACATCCGTATAGCTTAGGCTATGACCTGTGACTTTTGAACTATTAGGCTTCCACTGTAGGAACATAGGAAACTGCTTTGAGAACTTGCTTTAGGAATCCCCTATATGAACTTAAGTTTTGACCCGTAAGAAAAAGGTAGACTTTAAGAGATTTCTTATGTATCTTTGCTTCCGCATTACTCTGATTCGTGCCTTACGTTTAGCTATGCCTCTTTGGAATCATCCTTTTGGAGTTAGAGATTTTGCACCACCTAAGTTTACCACTAGTAAGTTGGAAGGCATTTAAGATTGCATGGTAATGCATAACGCTATTTTGATTTTACCTTTGATCTTTGATCTGTTTGTTGACCTTTTTGACATCTCTTTGGGCATTCTGAAAATCTACATGGCGATGATGTGTTTGATGCACTCTATATTCGTATCTTGCGTTTGGTAAATCCTCGGTAAGCTTTCTGACGTTATTTGATTTTGTTTTACTCATCTTTTCCATCTCTGAGAAGTCTGGTGGTGTTTAACTACGAGTATGAGAATATTTCTTTTCCTTTGGAACGATAAAATCTGCTATCTACTTTTCTTTGGTAAGTCAACTCCGACTTGATCCTGATATGAGATTTGGTTGCTTAAGCATTCGAGATGCTGACGATTGTTCTTCTATGTCTCACCTTTACTGTTTTGAACTACTTGAAAATCCTTTACCATGATTTCCGATCTTTGAACTATCGCTATCATTATTGCTCTAGAGACTCGTACGTTACTTTCGCGGTTATGAAGTTCTCTTGCACCTATTGTGTTCACCGAGGAATGAACATTATTGTGTGAATTATTTTGGCACCCTGAAATTTCGGATATGATTCTTGTTGAACCACCAAGTTCCCCAACAATGGATGGAGCTGGATAGAACCTGAAGAGGACGGACAATGGTAACTACCCTGGAGAGTTGATGAAATTCCTCGCAAGACGGAAGAGTGGATGAGCAGAACGCAGGAACCTGGTCAAGACGGCGAACCTGGAGCTGATGAAGAACATACAGTCTCACTTCCCTATTCATCTTAGTTGTACTAAGATGAATTGAGAGTGGAAGCAGANTGAACATTATTGTGTGAATTATTTTGGCACCCTGAAATTTCGGATATGATTCTTGTTGAACCACCAAGTTCCCCAACAATGGATGGAGCTGGATAGAACCTGAAGAGGACGGACAATGGTAACTACCCTGGAGAGTTGATGAAATTCCTCGCAAGACGGAAGAGTGGATGAGCAGAACGCAGGAACCTGGTCAAGACGGCGAACCTGGAGCTGATGAAGAACATACAGTCTCACTTCCCTATTCATCTTAGTTGTACTAAGATGAATTGAGAGTGGAAGCAGACTGGATGATGAAGAGATTAAAGACCGTACCAGAGATTCGCATTACTCAGTCACATTCCAAGAAAGAACTACAGAAGTGATGCATGGTTTTGTGACCTTACAACAGGTTTTACCTCTCAATGGATCTCAAGAGGCTTACAACCCCACCAGGCAGTGTACCTGACCGATGTAGTATAGGATAGTGGTAAGTACGGGGGATTGATCATTATCTCACAGGGAATAGTGTTCGTTAGGACAGAAAAACTACTCTAATAGGTCTAAGGGTGAAGGAAGATTCTTTTTGTAGTTTTATGTTTTTATGAAAGCAAGTAAAATCTCGGTTTTGAAGGAGTGGGCGGAATTAGTTGCTAGTCAACTAACCCAAAATTTCTACAATTGCAAAAGAAAATAAAATAACTAAACTATTTGGTTGTGAAAACTATATGGAGAAAAGTTGTGTTTACTTAGACTTCATTACTCCCTAACTATCTTTTACCGGTTAATTGATATGTATGTTACTTGTGTGGATGAAGGGTGTATTCCTAATGACTCATGGAGTGACATACATATCTCTCTAATTCTATGAGCTCTTATCTCCTCCTATGCCATGCACGGCACAACCATAGGGATTGTAAACAGTGGCTCATGCGTTAAATACTACCTTAATAGCCTAGTATGCCTTGGCTACATGTTTCCCAAGACGTTCAAGCACGTTACCATAAAGGAGGTTGGCCAGTGTTCTTGAGCCTAACATTGATGGAACAATCATCCCAACAAAAAACAACACATCAATTAACCAATAATAATAATTAGGTTTCATTAGATCTAAGCAAATACAAGAAGAATTTAGCTACACATGTTAATTAAAAGACAAGCAAAAGAGATAATCAACCAACACATAGACATATTGATTGAATTGAAGTGAAGACTTATCTTTAATTAAGCATGAGGGTTCCAAGGGTTGGAAACCCTAAAAAGTACAGAAAATTCGTCTAGGGTTTGGTGCCAAAAGTTCTCCACAAAGTTCCACCCTAATGAATGAAAAATAGAAAACTATATATAGACTTTTACACTCTGACGGCGTCATGTTATAGGGTCTGACGCAGTCAGCCCGCCGCCATAAGATTTCTCGGATGGCCTAGATCCACTTCTGACGCCGTCACCCTTTGTTTCCTTCTGGGCCGTCTCTCTTTAAATTATAACCTGACGGCCTACCACCAATAACACCTGACGGCGTCAGGTGTAAAGTTCCCAATTCTTTCAGGCCCGTCATTTGAAAATTGGTTTCCACTCCTTTGTCAATGTTTGCTGACGGTGTCACGTTGTGACTCTGACGCCGTCAGGTAGTAATTCCAGCTTCTTTTGAGACTTTGTCGTTTTCTTCACTTTTATGCTCCAAAAACGTCCAAATATGCATGTTTTCCAGAATTCTTCTCAAAAGTACCTAAAATGACAAAAGGAACGATTTAGGGCAATATTTGATCACATTTACACGAATTAGGGCTTAAATGACCCCCTAAAAGCGTAACACTTTTCGTCTCATCAAGAAGGCTCGAGGAACCAAACTCAAGATAGTGATTTCGTTTCACTCTCAGATAGGAAAATAGATGAAGACTGACAACTCGGACATAAGAAGGTTCTAAAGAGACAAATTATGGAAACGAACCTTATGGTAGAGTGATTGATGCCTTAGCGACATATTTCCTTCTGATGATGATTGTTTGATTTTGTTACGTCCTTTCGAGCTTCGTTTGTTTTGTCGACATCGTTTTGTTATTGATCTTTGAATAGGACTAACCCAGGAGTTAGTTTGGACTAATAGGTGGATTTATAGATTTGAATCACTGATTGAGATAAAGTATGATCATCATGAGGGCATATTTATATGATGCTAGTATTATGACGTCTGGCCAACGTGATAATACTTACATCATATAACGTGCACTTGTTGTGTTTATAGGATGTCTTGAGAAGTGCCTTAGTGGAGACTTAGATTTCTGTTTTCATTTGCGACGATCTGTGAATAGTGAGACCTTAGGATTCTTTCGATCTGTACATTTGATCTGCCTTATCGCCGTACGTTTTGATACGTTTGGATACTTGTCACGCAATTGTTTGACTTCTTTGTTTTGATAAAAGTCCTAAGTTCCGTTGTAGAGCTTCCTGTCATTTAATGTTATCGGCCAACTTATCTTCTATTTATATGGATTTGATTCGTTACTGTGAAGAGCCACACCTATGCCTTGCTATGTATACGCTCCTCACGTTCGATGAATTCGTTTCGTGATGATCTTTTATGAGTTAAAATATGAAGCTTGGGACTCTGAGAATCTAGATCTGTCAATTTACGAAAATACCTTTGGAAGGTTGTATTGAAGGCGAAACTGTTAAAATCTGAAGAGTTAAACTTATAGATATCACCCTCATGATTACTATCGCTCGATACATTCTCATCTGATTAGTTCATTTCCTTGTCCGCGAATGGAATGCCCACCCAATCCTACATCTTCCTTTAAATATCTTTTAAGAGAATACGATTGTCATCTGTTGTGTTTGGTGTGTGATTCTTTCGATTTGGATTCTGTGTGATGTGCCTTCTCTGGGGGGAAACTGAAACCACCTCAGAATCGTTGAGATCAAGTTTTGGGAAACAAGATCATTCTGTTGCTGAAATTCTTAAAGTCTGAATTTGTGCGAGTTAAACTACTCCTTTTTCTGTTCGTAGTTTGGTGCACCTTCGTTTTGTCGAATATCCGCGATTATTAAGACCTTAGGTTCATTCTACCTATACGTTTACTCTGTTTCATTCGTTAGATATCTGGATAAGTTTGGATTCTCGAATTGCATCTGTTGGCCTCTGTTAAAAAAAATCTTATGCTCCTGGTATAACTCTCTACTGGTTGATATAGTTATTCGATTCGAAATTTTGTTCGTATCACATATGATATTTCGAGAATATTCATACCATCCGCTATATGTTGCATTGGCTTTTGTGACCAGATTAAACTAAATTGTCTCCTTCTGAGGAATCTGAACCCACTTTGTCTTGATTGAGTCACGAGAAACTATTTTGTTTTGAAAGATCCTTTTTGGAGGAACCTCCCCGAGCGTGAGGATAATTGTGACGACCTTTTTGCCATTTGTTACGATTCCATCTATCTTTGCGACTCCAATTTTCGCGGACGAAAATTTTCTTTTAGAGGGGAAGAGTTGTAAAACCCGAAATTTTTAAACAAGTTAAATTCCCAAAATACCCTCTAAATATGAACTTATGAAGAGACGATTAAAAATCTAAGACATTTCATTTCGATTATAACCTAAGTATCTAAGTTTAATACTTGAACATTACGCGATATGGGACTTATAAAACTTATGACAAACGAAACTTATATATATTGTGCACATTAAATCTTGTCACACGTCATAAAAGTTGCATGGACCGACTATATAATTGTACACACATTTAAATGAATTCAAAATAAAGAAACTTGAATTAATAAAGGCCACCTTAGTCACCTTCCTATAATATTTCGGCAATCAATATCAATCTCCCCATGAATTACGGTTCAATCACCGAATCATTCTATAATATAATATTCGAAGATTGCATGCATCCTTTACCTATCTCATTCACACGAATAAAACACACTTTCACCAAATATTATGTGTCGTATATTCTTGCCATCCCTCTCATTTTACACCGACCCTAAACCAGAAGTTAACTTATACAATACCTAAATATATTCTAAGTCGTGGCTGCCAAAGAAAGAAGAGAAGGAAATAGCAGTTGTGGTGGTCGTGTGTAGCAGCTTGGAGTTCTATTCATGACCGCCTTATGTGGCTTTTGATGCGTTGGTATGATCGCGATGTGTCGGAGTTGAGATTTGTACATGTGGCTGTTGTACGTCGGGATTCCGAGTTCTTTTCTATCTCGACGAATCTCGGTGCTCGTATTCATACTGGTGAACGTTCGTGTTTGGTTTCGGTTTTGGTTTTGATCTATCATTTTGCCTGGAGGTATCTCTTGAACTGCATTTTATATACACGATCATGCGTTACCTATACGAAATAATATTACAAATCTGTTGTATGTTAAATATCAGGTACCATAAAACCATAACTTGTTTAAAATCATGTTATTATCTTATGTACATTGAATACCATCATTTACATGCATGCACATTAATTTATAACGTTAAGAATAAATAAGTATGAAATCTATGTAAATGCTGATATGAGATAGTCATGCATATATAAGAATCATAAATCTATGTTTACGTATCAAGTATTTTAGTTTTAAAGCTGTCGAATAGCTTATATATTTGTCACATGAAATCACGAACTATGAACCTACAAGTGTCGAACTTGTTTCTGTTTTGGACTATGTGAAATCAGCTTATTAATACACGAGTATTGTTTTCAACCTTAATAAACTCTTCAATGAGTAAACTGAAACATGGTTATATGAGGATTGTAACGGTGTGTTTGTGTATGAGTTTTGAGAGGTCTAAACCTGGTCCGCAACACATGTAACATACTGATTTAAATGTTTAGAGTGTTAATATATATGTTGTCTCGATAAAGCAGGTTTGGTCTCGTTAAGTTTTATGGTCGAGTGGTATGCTTGTGTGTGGGTTATTTGGTGGTCAAGAGCTGTCTAAAACATACTACAAATTGAATTGAAAGGGGTTTAAGTCGTGGTCTTGGAATGGTCACGATTTGCATGTGAATTTGTTATATATCTTGGCTTGTTAAAACCATGGTTGTGGGAGTGTGATTTTATGCAGTTTTGTGCTTTATTATTTCTGTGTTTGTATACTTGTCGCATGTGTGAGTTATATGCGTTAAACATGCGAGCATTGGTGAGTAAAATGAGGACTAAAACCGATTATAAACTGAATTGAGTAAGGGTGTGTTTACATGTGACATTGTGTAATCTGTTGGATTAGTAAATACGTATGTGTGTATATTAATGAGCAGTGCATGAATGTGAAATGTTGTGTCGTGTGGGTACGCTCATGAGTGTTGAAATGTATTTTGGTCGTCGAGGTCTAAATTAATGTCGAGAGTGCGTTTAAATAAATTATGAAATGACGGGGCCTAAAATTATTATCTTAATATAAATTTATAAAATAAACTTTAAAATAATTTTAGTTAACTTTATAATATTTAATTTTGATAATTTATATTTCAAACCCTAAACTTGGTTATATTGACATATTTAACCCTAACTTATTATATTGGTCATTTAAACCCTTAAAGATTAATTAATTGTTATTTTTAACCTTAAAGTATGAAATTACTATTTTGGGAAAACTTACTATAAAAGGAAAGTTTCTAAAAATAGAAAGCCGACTTAAATGAGTAATCTGATTTAAAATAAGTTATTAATAAGACGATCATGAATTCGTGTAGATCCGCTGAAGAAGGAGTTGTTTCCAGTTTCTAAGTCTCCTGTTATGTTTACACTTGCGGTCTAAGGTACAGATATTCCATACTCTTTCATTAAGAGTGCACACCTCCTCTTCCTTGACTTTGTCTTTGATTTGTTATCGTATTATGATTCCGTTTGATCTTGATTATGATCCTTCGTACTTGGTTCTATGATTGATGTGTTTCATCGGTAATTGTGATCCTATTGTTATTCGTTTGAACTCTTATGATCCATTCGATAACCTTTGTGCCTTAACCTTTGAACATTTGCGAGACTTGGATGCTCTTTGGGATAATGTCACGGGAGGTGAAACCCTTGTGAGACTCCGAATGTTCTTTTGGGATAATATAACGGGGGGTGAAATTTATTTTCTTAATTATGATATGGAAACATTTAAAGGAGAAACGATTTTATAACGGCGCTTTTAATATGACTTAAGATCACTTATCTATAGGATTTTATAAATTCAAAAAGACCACTTTTAAAGAACCTTTTATGAAAACCTTTATTAAAGATCATTTTTATAAATGTCACCTTTTGGGAAGATCTTTCTAAATGAACTTTTGTTATAAACCTTCTAAATGGGATTGTACTACGAACCTTTTAAACAAGTGATGGGAACCTGCTAAATTGAACTTTTATTTTGAACTCTCATTATGACCCTTTGATTTATGAACTATGGGACTTTGGAACTTGGAATAGTGAACTTTGTGGATTGGGAACTTTGACTTTGACCTCTCCATTTTGAACCATTAATATTGATCTTTGATTGACCCATGATATTGGCCCTTGATGTTGACCTTTGATATTGAACATTTGACAATTGAACCTTGATGATGATTTGGCAGTTACACTTTGATATTGAACCTTGACTACATGACCCTTCAGTATTTACCCAGGTATTACTTTTTGTGGAGTAGCCACAACCATAGCATTGATGCACCAATGTTATGTACTCTATGGGGCTGGAGAGATGTCCCCCACCGTCCCTGATTTTTGTTATCGACTACCGCTATGATTATTATTGGCCTGCAGGGGCGTATGGATGCATCCTAGATTAGATTGATTGATTGATTGATTGATTGATTGTGATTACTATATTGACTACATTGATTATTGCTACATTGTTTGGTGACCGGGTGTGCGTGCATTGCAACCCCTCACATATTGGGAGCTAGCTACTCCATATTGGGCTACTATTGGATTGTATTGTTTATTGATTGGGCCTGAGGTAAAATACTGATTCTACATACATTACACCTTACACCTAACCTTGATAGCTTTTGATTACCCATATGACACCATATGTATTCCGTCTTCATATTCCTTTGATTTTTCCTAACTCTATTGTATTGCTTTGTTATTTGTTGATATCTGTTCACTGTGCTTTTTATGCTCAGCCGCTTTCTTTTCCATGCGGCAGGTTTAGTAGGAAGCTGGGTTGTGGATGAGAGATCTTATTTTGGGCTTAGAAGACTTCACCCTGATTAGCTACTGGCTGGACTTAGAGATGATTAGAAGTAATTGATGATGGGCTTAGTATATTACATTTGGGCTTAGTACATTAGTGTTGCCTTTTGTGTTTTGTATTTTGTTTAGTTTGCCTTTGTAACCTTTGTAAATTTTGTTTGGTAGTGTATCTCCGTTTCGCTTGTGTTCTGATTTGACTCCATAATGTTATACTTTAGCCCTTCTCGGTTTGGGGTGTTACAATTATGGTATCAGAGATACAGGTTTGGATCGGCGGATGCGACATCCGTAGAGCTTAGGCTATGACCTGTGAGTTTTGAACCATTAGGCTTCCACTGTAGGAACATAGGAAACCGCTTTGAGAACTTGCTTTAGGAATCCCCTATATGAACTTAAGTTTTGACCCGTAAGAAAAGGGCAGACTTTAAGAGATTTCTTATGTATCATTGCTTCCGCATTACTCTGATTCGTGCCTTACTTTTAGCAATGCCTCTTTGGAATCATCCTTTTGGAGTTAGAGATTTTGCACCACCTAAGTTTACCACTAGTAAGTTGGAAGGCATTTAAGATTGCATGGTAATGCATAACGCTATTTTGATTTTACCTTTGATCTCTGATCTGTTTGTTGACCTTTTTGACATCTCTTTGGGCATTCTGAAAATCTACATGGCGATGATGTGTTTGATGCACTCTATATTCGTATATTGCGTTTGGTAAATCCTCGGTAAGCTTTCTGACGTTATTTGATTTTGTTTTACTCATCTTTTCCATCTCTGAGAAGTCTGGTGGTGTTTAACTACGAGTATGAGAATATTTCTTTTCCTTTGGAACGATAAAATCTGCTATCTACCTTTCTTTGGTAAGTCAACTCCGACTTGATCCTGATATGAGATTTGGTTGCTTAAGCATTCGAGATGCTGACGATTGTTCTGCTATGTCTCACCTTTACTGATTTGAACTCCTTGAAAATCCTTTACCATGATTTCCGATCTTTGAACTATCGCTATCATTATTGCTCTAGAGACTCGTACGTTACTTTCACGGTTATGAAGTTCTCTTCCACCTATTGTGTTTACCGAGGAATGAACATTATTGTGTGAATTATTTTGGCACCCTGATTAATAGTTAGGTTTCATTAGATCTAAGCAAATACAAGAAAAATTTAGCTACACATGTTAATTAAAAGACAAGCAAAAGAGATAATCAACCAACACATAGACATATTGATTGAATTGAAGTGAAGACTTATCTTTAATTAAGCATGAGGGTTCCAAGGGTTGGAAACCCTAAAAAGTACAGAAAATTCGTCTAGGGTTTGGTGCCAAAAGTTCTCCACAAAGTTCCACCCTAATGAATGAAAAATAGAAAAACTATATATAGACTTTTACACTCTGACGGCGTCAGGTTATAGGGTCTGACGCCGTCAGCCCGCCGCCATAAGGTTTCTCGGATGGCCTAGATCCACTTCTGACGCCGTCACCCTTTGTTTCCTTCTGGGCCGTCTCTCTTTAAATTATAACCTGACGGCCTACCACCAATAACACCTGACGGCGTCATTTGAAAATTGGTTTCCACTCCTTTGTCAATGTTTGCTGACGGCGTCACGTTGTGACTCTGACGCCGTCAGGTAGTAATTCCAGCTTCTTTTGAGACTTTGTCGTTTTCTTCACTTTTATGCTCCAAAAACGTCCAAATATGAATGTTTTCCAGAATTCTTCTCAAAAGTACCTAAAATGACAAAAGGAACGATTTAGGGCAATATTTGATCACATTTACACGAATTAGGGCTTAAATGACCCCCTAAAAGCGTAACACTTTTCGTCTCATCAAGAAGGCTCGAGGAACCAAACTCAAGATAGTGATTTCGTTTCACTCTCAGATAGAAAAAAATATGAGTTANATGCCTTGCTATGTATACGCTCCTCACGTTCGATGAATTCGTTTCGTGATGATCTTTTATGAGTTAAAATATGAAGCTTGGGACTCTGAGAATCTAGATCTGTCAATTTACGAAAATACCTTTGGAAGGTTGTATTGAAGGCGAAACTGTTAAAATCTGAAGAGTTAAACTTATAGATATCACCCTCATGATTACTATCGCTCGATACATTCTCATCTGATTAGTTCATTTCCTTGTCCGCGAATGGAATGCCCACCCAATCCTACATCTTCCTTTAAATATCTTTTAAGAGAATACGATTGTCATCTGTTGTGTTTGGTGTGTGATTCTTTCGATTTGGATTCTGTGTGATGTGCCTTCTCTGGGGGGAAACTGAAACCACCTCAGAATCGTTGAGATCAAGTTTTGGGAAACAAGATCATTCTGTTGCTGAAATTCTTAAAGTCTGAATTTGTGCGAGTTAAACTACTCCTTTTTCTGTTCGTAGTTTGGTGCACCTTCGTTTTGTCGAATATCCGCGATTATTAAGACCTTAGGTTCATTCTACCTATACGTTTACTCTATTTCATTCGTTAGATATCTGGATAAGTTTGGATTCTCGAATTGCATCTGTTGGCCTCTGTTAAAAAAAATCTTATGCTCCTGGTATAACTCTCTACTGGTTGATATAGTTATTCGATTCGAAATTTTGTTCGTATCACATATGATATTTCGAGAATATTCATACCATCCGCTATATGTTGCATTGGCTTTTGTGACCAGATTAAACTAAATTGTCTCCTTCTGAGGAATCTGAACCCACTTTGTCTTGATTGAGTCACGAGAAAGTATTTTGTTTTGAAAGATCCTTTTTGGAGGAACCTCCCCGAGCGTGAGGATAATTGCTACGATTCCATCTATCTTTGCGACTCCAATTTTCGCGGACGAAAATTTTCTTTTAGAGGGGAAGAGTTGTAAAACCCAAAATTTTTAAACAATTTAAATTCCCAAAATACCCTCTAAATTTGAACTTATGAAGAGACGATTAAAAATCTAAGAGATTTCATTTCGGTTATAACCTAAGTATCTAAGGTTAATACTTGAACATTACGCGATATGGGACTTATAAAACTTATGACAAACGAAACTTATATATATTGTGCACATTAAATCTTGTCACACGTCATAAAAGTTGCATGGACCGACTATATAATTGTACACACATTTAAATGAATTCAAAATAAAGAAACTTAAATTAATAAAGGCCACCTAGTCACCTTCCTATAATATTTCGGCAATCAATATCAATCTCCCCATGAATTACGGTTCAATCACCGAATCATTCTATAATATTCGAAGATTGCATGCATCCTTTACCTATCTCATTCACACGGTTATACTTAAAATAAAACACACTTTCACCAAATATTATGTGTCGTATATTCTTGCCATCCCTCTCATTTTACACCGACCCTAAACCAGAAGTTAACTCATACAATACCTAAACATATTCTAAGTCGTGGCTGCCAAAGAAAGAAGAGAAGGAAATAGCAGTTGTGGTGGTCGTGTGTAGCAGCTTGGAGTTCTATTCGTGACCGCCTTGGTGGCTTTTGAAGCGTTGGTATGATCGCGATGTGTCGGAGTTGAGATTTGTACATGTGGCTGTTGTACGTCGGGATTCCGAGTTCTTTTCTATCTCGACGAATCTCGGTGCTCGTATTCATACTGGTGAACGTTCGTGTTTGGTTTCGATTTTGGTTTTGATCTATCATTTTGCCTGGAGGTATCTCTTGAACTGCATTTTATATACACGATCATGCGTTACCTATACGAAATAATATTACAAATCTGTTGTATGTTAAATATCAGGTACCATAAAACCATAACTTGTTTAAAATCATGTTATTATCTTATGTACATTGAATACCATCATTTACATGCATGCACATTAACTTATAACGTTAAGAATAAATAAGTATGAAATCTATGTAAATGCTGATATGAGATAGTCATGCATATATAAGAATCATAAATCTATGTTTACGCAAGTATTTTAGTTTTGAAGCTGTCGAATAGCTTATATATTTGTCACATGAAATCACGAACTATGAACCTATAAGTGTCGAACTTGTTTCTGTTTTGGACTATGTGAAAGCTTATTAATACACGAGTTATATATATTGTTTTCAACCTGAATAAACTCTTCAATGAGTAAACTGAAACCTGGTTATATGAGGATTGTAACGGTGTGTTTGTGTATGAGTTTTGAGAGGTCTAAACCTGGTCCGCAACACATGTAACATACTGATTTAAATGGTTAGAGTGTTAAGATATATGTTGTCTCGATAAAGCAGGTTTGGTCTCGTTAAGTTTTATGGTCGAATGGTATGCTTGTGTGTGGGTTATTTGGTGGTCAAGAGCTGTCTAAAACATACTACAAACTGAATTGAAAGGGGTTTAAGTCGTGGTCTTGGAATGGTCATGATTTGCATGTGAATTTGTTATATATCTTGGCTCGTTAAAACCATGGTTGTGGGAGTGTGATTTTATGCAGTTTTGTGCTTTATTATTTCTGTGTTTGTATACTTGTCGCATGTGTGAGTTATATGAGTTAAACATGCGAGCATTGGTGAGTAAAATGAGGACTAAAACCGATTATAAACTGAATTGAGTAAGGGTGTGTTTACATGTGACATTGTGTAATCTGTTGGATTAGTAAATACGTATGTGTGTATATTAATGAGCAGTGCATGAATGTGAAATGTTATGTCGTGTGGGTACGCTCATGAGTGTTGAAATGTATTTTGATCGTCGCGGTCTAAATTAATGTCGAGAGTGCGTTTAAATAAATTATGAAAGAACGGGGCCTAAAATTATTATCTTAATATAGATTTATAAAATAAAGTTTAAAAAAAAATTAGTTAACTTTATAATATTTAATTTTGATAATTTATATTTCAGACCCTAAACTTGGTAATATTGACATATTTAACCCTAACTTATTATATTGGTCATTTAAACCCTTAAAGATTAATTAATTGTTATTTTTAACCTTAAAGTATGAAATTACTATTTCGGGAAAACTTACTATAAAAGGAAAGTTTCTAAAAATAGAAAGCCGACTTAAATGAGTAATCTGATTTAAAATAAGTTATTAATAAGACGATCATGAATTCGTGTAGATCCGCTGAAGAAGGAGATGTTTCCAGTTTCTAAGTCTCCTGTTATGTTTACACTTGCGGTCTAAGGTACAGATATTCCGTACTCTTTCAGTAAGAGTGCACACCTCCTCTTCCTTGACTTTGTCTTTGATTTGTTATCGTATTATGATTCCGTTTGATCTTGATTATGATCCTTCGTACTTGGTTCTATGATTGATGTGTTTCATCGGTAATTGTGATCCTATTGTTATTCGTTTGAACTCTTATGATCCATTCGATAACCTTTGTGCCTTAACCTTTGAACCTTTTGTGAGACTTGGATGCTCTTTGGGATATTGTAACGGGAGGTGAAACCCTTGTGAGACTCCGAATGTTCTTTTGGGATAATATAACGGGGAGTGAAATTTCTTTTCTTAATTATGATATGGAAACTTTTAAAGGAGAAACGATTTTATAACGACACTTTTAATATGACTTAAGATCACTTATCTATGGGATTTTATAAATTCAAAAAGACCACTTTTAAAGAACTTTTTATGAAAACCTTTATTAAAGATCATTTTTATAAATGTCACCTTTTGGGAAGATCTTTCTAAATGAACTTTTGTTATAAACCTTCTAAATGGGATTGTACTACGAACCTTTTAAACAAGTGATGGGAACCTGCTAAATTGAACTTTTATTTTGAACTCTCATTATGACCATTTGATTTATGAACTATGGGACTTTGGAACTTGGAATAGTGAACTTTGTGGATTGGGAACTTTGACTTTGACCTCTCCATTTTGAACCATTGATATTGATCTTTGATTGACCCTTGATATTGGCCCTTGATGTTGACCTTTGATATTGAACATTTGACAATTGAACCTTGATGATGATTTGGCAGTTACACTTTGATATTGAACCTTGACTACATGACCCTTCAGTATTTACCCAGGTATTGCTTTTTGTGGAGTAGCCACAACCATAGCATTGATGCACCAATGTTATGTACTCTAGTGGGGCTGGAGAGATATCCCCCACCGTCCCTGATTTTTGTTATCGACTACTGCTATGATTATTATTGGCTTGCAGGGGCGTATGGATGCATCCTAGATTTGATTGATTGATTTGATTACTATATTGACTACATTGATTATTGCTACATTTTTTGGTGACCGGGTGTGCGTGCATTGCAACCCCTCACATATTGGGAGCTAGCTACTCCATATTGGGCTACTATTGGATTGTATTGTTTATTGATTGGGCCTGGGGTAAAATATTGATTCTACATACATTACACCTTACACCTAACCTTGATATATTTTGTTTACCCATATGACACCATATGTATTCCGTCTTCATATTCCTTTGATTATTCCTAACTCTATTGTATTGCTTTGTTATTTGTTGATATCTGTTCACTGAGCTTTTTATGCTCAGCCGCTTTTTTTTCCATGCGGCAGGTTTAGTAGGAAGCTGGGTTGTGGATGAGAGATCTTATTTTGGGCTTAGAAGACTTCACCCTGATTAGCTACTGGCTGGACTTAGAGATGATTAGAAGTAATTGATGATGGGCTTAGTATATTGCATTTGGGCTTAGTACATTAGTGTTGCCTTTTGTGTTTTGTATTTTGTTTAGTTTGCCTTTGTAACCTTTGTAAATTTTGTTTGGTAGTGTATCTCCGTTTCGCTTGTGTTCTGATTTGACTCCATAATGTTATACTTTAGCCCTTCTCGGGTTGGGGTGTTACATTAGGTGTCAAAGTGCACTTTATGTATAAAATAGAATAAATGCCACATTAGGTGTCTAGATAATATTAGTAAGTTTACAATCTATAAAAATGTGTCTTATAACAATATAAGTACATAAAACATTTTTAGTTACTTACTAAATATCATATAGCAAGCTAATACATTTTCTAGCAACTTTACAAGTTTATATTTTAATTAATCTAAAATAGAAATATACATGTCATGTCTTGTCAACATTGACTTTGGAAGATCTTGTATAAATTGTCTTTTGTATCATGCATATGTCTTGTCAATGTTGACTCTTGCATATAAATAGTAGCCCATGGTTTATGTCTTTGTTAGTTTTGGAACATGATTTTGAAAAACCTCTTTACTTGTTTGCCTATAAATAGTAGCCCATAGTTTACTCATTTGATTGATGAAAAACAACACACATTCCCTCTACCCTTTTCATACATTTAGATAAGTAGCAAACCAAGTAGAAACACATATTAATCACCCTTTCCATAATGATCATAATGTTACTAACTCTCATTATGTTGTAAGCATATCATACATCTTGATTCACCAAAGAAAGCTTGGAGATCTTCCCATCATCATCCACCAAAGCACATCAACATATGAAGATTCAAGGGCACTTGACATCCTCAATGGTTGAAGACTTCCTATCAATGGAAGTTCATATAGATTAGGCATTTATATCCATTAGACATTTATGTCATGGATCATTGTAAACATCATTGCATAACAATCTATTCATCAAACTAGAGTANCATCATCATCCACCAAAGCACATCAACATATGAAGATTCAAGGGCACTTGACATCCTCAATGGTTGAAGACTTCCTATCAATGGAAGTTCATATAGATTAGGCATTTATATCCATTAGACATTTATGTCATGGATCATTGTAAACATCATTGCATAACAATCTATTCATCAAACTAGAGTAGATGGTTTATGTGTTTGTGCCAATAAAACACAAGGTTTCTATGTTGGGCCACAAAACATAGCGGGAGTGGTTGTACCCTTGTAAAAGAACTCGACATCTAGCTTAGTGTCAGAAATATTGTATAGGCAACGTTTAGGATGGTTCTACCTCGAACTAGAACCGGGTATTTAGCTTTGTACCGGAAAAGTGTAAGCGACGATTGTAAGGTTTTCTCCGCCAAGAAGGGAGCTTGTTGATCTAGTGAAGTAACTCTTGAGTTGGGTACTCACGGAGTGGAGTAGGGCGGAAAGGAGATCCGTGACCGAACCACTATAAATCAACGTGTTCGGTTTGCGCTTACTTATTGCTTTACTTTAATGTGTGTATTATGTGATTGCTTGTGTTGTGACTTGTTGATTATACTTGTGTGATAACATGTGTTATGTTTATACTAGTCACAAACTATACGTAACATCTTTCATATTAGAACAAGCTAAAATTGGATATTTGATACAACAAGTTTAAAGTTTTTAAACGGTAAACTATTCAACCCCCTTCTAGTTTTCCACATCCTTAATATTAGTTTTGAATATGATAGGTTATTTTAAATTTTTGTCCACATAGTGAGATGTAAGAGATGATTTCTTTTTTCCTTTTTTCACTTTCAATCTTTTATAATTGGTTGTGCTAACTTTTTTATCCCCTTTCTTTATTTTATTTTTTTATTTAAATTATTTAATGTTTAAGTTTTCACATGTTGGTTTATTTGAAACATGAAAAAAAATAAAAATAAAAACTGGCTCCGAAAGTGTGTTATAACTTGAATGATGAGGGAAGATGTTTTTAAACTAGTTTATAGGTTTGAAGATATAGATTAAGGGAGAGTTTGGTTTGTTAACAAGAATCACTATGGGTATGGGAATCATTATATGTTTGTAAACCTATCATGCTTGATGGGTATGATATTTGCTTATTTGTATGTATTTCATACCCATATCTCAAAATAAACCCACCAACCAAACAGTTTATTGGGAATGAAATCCATTCCTTTATTCACATTCCCATTAACCAAACACGCTGTTAAAAAGCTATTATTAATTCAACCTAGTAAAACATTTCTCCTTTTTTACCCCTTTGTCTTTGCAAGTCCTTATTAGGTTTGCGTTGTTAGTCATTTAATAAAACTATAAGACCGGAGTATCTAATAACTTGAGCGACGAGAAAATATATTTTTAAGCTAAGCTATATATGTTGAGTTATAAAATAAAAAATTGACGTGACAATATTTTTTTGCAATAACCCTACTTATAAGTGCACTATGTGTTAGTCCTTAGTAACTAGGTGTGTCATTCGGGTTGACCCGGTCGGGTTCGGGTCAACTCGGGTCAAGCCTCCAAAAAACATACACCCGACCCTGTTTAGAATTCAGGTCAACTCGGGTTTGGGGTCAACCCGAGTATTTTTACATTGTGAAGTGTTAGTTTAGTCGGGTCAACTCGGGGTTCGGGTCGGGTCAAGGCTAGAAAACATACCCGCACCCGACCTTGTTTAGAACTCGAGTCAATTCAGGTTGACCGATTGACCGGAATATGTTTTTTGACCCGAGTCGACCCGAACCCGGGTCGGGTTTTATGACACCCCTAAGTAACTAGCCTGTCTGATAATATTATCATTCACATAAAAGCTAACAGTAATTCCACCAATAAACATATCTTCTTTGTTACCCTTTTGTCTTTTCAATTCCTTCCTTCCTTTTGCAGATTCACCTAAAATAAAACTCTTGTTTATTCAGTTGCTATTTACTGTTGCCGTTGCCCGTTGGTTATTATATTCACTTAAAAGGTAAACCATTTTCACCTTTTTTTATTTTATTATCATATTCATCAACCTTTTACATCTTATGAAAATGCTATTTGTTTCAAGTTCAAATATCTAGTATATTACTCGTAGTATGGTGGTGTTTATTTTTGAGGTCAAATAACTAGTTTATGACCCAAGGCCTTTGGCCTAGTAGTATGTAATGTAAGGCTGTTATTCGGTTAACCCGACCCGAATAACGTCATTCGGGTCAGGTCACTTGGAGTAGGTGTAGGATCTGTCTACATTCTGCCTCTTGCATACCCCGCCCCGGCGGGATTGGGTATGCTGTTGTTGTGTTGGGTCAGGTCATTCGGATTTAGGAGAAGAAAAAAATTACCCGTACTCGACCCCAATAAGGGTCGCGGGTTATTCAGGTTGCCGTTTAGTACTTGTGGAGATAGTGTTCGGATTTTCTTGTTTTCTGAAAAGTGCAATAATGTAAAAACGAAAATGATTATTTGCTGATAATTTTCTAATCAAGTCGTTTGATAAGGTTTTAAGTTGACCATGTTTGTAAAAAAGTAACTTTAATATAAGCACTTTCAAATGCCAGTTGGTACCTGTTTGTTTATTATAAGCTGCTTTTTTATACCTAATATTAGGAGATAAGCAGAAGCAGTTTAGATATTACAAAACAGTAAGCTGATTAGGCTTAAAAAAAGCAGAAAATCCGGAAAAATAGGCAAATCCCAAACACCTCCTAAAATGATTCATCATATTGGAGTAAATCCTTTTTCATATCGACTTTTGGAAAAATAGTATTATCGCATTTTCAGAGGATCATATAGGGAATTTCAAGCACCATTCCTGAGGTACTTATTTAAGCAGCTTATAAGTACTTATCGGAAAAATATGCAATCACAAACACCCCCTTAATGTATAGTTGCATCTTTTAATCATNGGTCAACTCGGGGTTCGGGTCGGGTCAAGGCTAGAAAACATACCCGCACCCGACCTTGTTTAGAACTCGAGTCAATTCAGGTTGACCGATTGACCGGAATATGTTTTTTGACCCGAGTCGACCCGAACCCGGGTCGGGTTTTATGACACCCCTAAGTAACTAGCCTGTCTGATAATATTATCATTCACATAAAAGCTAACAGTAATTCCACCAATAAACATATCTTCTTTGTTACCCTTTTGTCTTTTCAATTCCTTCCTTCCTTTTGCAGATTCACCTAAAATAAAACTCTTGTTTATTCAGTTGCTATTTACTGTTGCCGTTGCCCGTTGGTTATTATATTCACTTAAAAGGTAAACCATTTTCACCTTTTTTTATTTTATTATCATATTCATCAACCTTTTACATCTTATGAAAATGCTATTTGTTTCAAGTTCAAATATCTAGTATATTACTCGTAGTATGGTGGTGTTTATTTTTGAGGTCAAATAACTAGTTTATGACCCAAGGCCTTTGGCCTAGTAGTATGTAATGTAAGGCTGTTATTCGGTTAACCCGACCCGAATAACGTCATTCGGGTCAGGTCACTTGGAGTAGGTGTAGGATCTGTCTACATTCTGCCTCTTGCATACCCCGCCCCGGCGGGATTGGGTATGCTGTTGTTGTGTTGGGTCAGGTCATTCGGATTTAGGAGAAGAAAAAAATTACCCGTACTCGACCCCAATAAGGGTCGCGGGTTATTCAGGTTGCCGTTTAGTACTTGTGGAGATAGTGTTCGGATTTTCTTGTTTTCTGAAAAGTGCAATAATGTAAAAACGAAAATGATTATTTGCTGATAATTTTCTAATCAAGTCGTTTGATAAGGTTTTAAGTTGACCATGTTTGTAAAAAAGTAACTTTAATATAAGCACTTTCAAATGCCAGTTGGTACCTGTTTGTTTATTATAAGCTGCTTTTTTATACCTAATATTAGGAGATAAGCAGAAGCAGTTTAGATATTACAAAACAGTAAGCTGATTAGGCTTAAAAAAAGCAGAAAATCCGGAAAAATAGGCAAATCCCAAACACCTCCTAAAATGATTCATCATATTGGAGTAAATCCTTTTTCATATCGACTTTTGGAAAAATAGTATTATCGCATTTTCAGAGGATCATATAGGGAATTTCAAGCACCATTCCTGAGGTACTTATTTAAGCAGCTTATAAGTACTTATCGGAAAAATATGCAATCACAAACACCCCCTTAATGTATAGTTGCATCTTTTAATCATAGCCTTTTCAGTAAAATCATGTTAATGGAGCTACACTGTGAAGTGTGAACTCATTTCTTTTATAATTGAATGTTATTAAACTTTATAATGCATAGCTTTTTCACAGACCAAATAGGGGAATGTATGTTGGAGTGTTAACATCTTTATAGCTGTTTAACTATTGGTGTCCGTTACTGTGTTACTGTCATTACTCATTAGTTCTACCTACAGTAGAAATGTTTTGGCGGGATTAATTCAGGCATCGTAGGTGATCCAAAGAGTGCAGATTTTGGTAATCATGTTTTGTAATATGGGGTTTAGAATTCTAAATAGAGGTGAAAAACGGGTGGGTTTGGCATCAGATCAGAAAGCGTTTGGGTCAAAACGGGCCATTTCAAGAAAACTATCAAATGGGTTTGGGTCAAAAAGATTTGATGCCTTTTTGACCCTTTTTTGGATTCAACAAATAACTATTTAATTAATGATGTAAAGTAAGATCTGTTTCTTAAATCGCCAAAGAAACCGGAGCTAAGTTATAACTTAGCCAAAAGTAGTTAATAACTAATAACATCAATAATGCTAGAAATATAAAGGTACAATAAGGATTCGCATTTTAGCATGTTTATGTTTTCTAGCTCTTTGCGTAATTTGGTTGTCTTAGCTCTATTGTGCCCACTTTCTGGAGTATATAATGCCAGTCCAAATATGTTTGATGCAAAAATCCGTATTTTGTTTAATTATTGAGTTAGATATGCATGGATCGTATTGGTAAAGAACATTATTTCAGATTAATCCTTTATAATTTTGTGCGCTATACATTGCAGCCTTGTGGAGTATGACATCGCATTGTGTAAACATGAATGTTCAATGCCTCAATTTGGATATAATTAGCAACCTTCCTCAAAACATTATTGAAAATATTTTAACTCTTATGCCTGTCCGAGATGCATTGAGAACGAGTATTTTGTCAAGGCGTTGGAGGTCTTACTGGAAGAGCATGCCTAAACTTGTATTTGATGACAAATTGGTTCAAGTAGAATCTGATTGTGAACAATTGAAAAAATCTAAGTTGGTGATAGCCATTTTCCATGTTTTGTTACTACACACGGGTCCAATACTTAAGCTTAGGCTTGATATTGGTGCAGTTAAAATGGATTCTGAGTTTGACCAGATAATATGCTACCTTTCAAGAAACAATAATCTTAAAAAGTTGGTCTTGGAGATTTCAAATACACTTTACAAGCTACCATCTTTGTTCTTTTCCTTGCAAGGATTGGAAAACTTAAAGCTCATAAATAGTTTTTTTGACCCTCCGTTAACATTTAAAGGGTTTAGTCAGTTGAAAACCATGTGTTTTATTCATGTTGAGATTACTTCTAAAGCCCTTCAACATTTCCTATCCAATTGCCCACTACTTACGAAAGTCGTTTTGGTAAGGTTCATATAATTTAGTTGAAACCCTAGTAAAGCTCTCTTAATTGCAGATGTTATTATAGAGTATTTTCAATGCAGAGTGGATGTGGAGGCGAAGAAGATTTTGAAGAAGAAAATATGTTTACAGTTGCTGAGCTTTTACGGTGTGTGCCCTCAGTTAGGACTTTGGAATTGTCACAGTTTTATATGAAGGTAATATCTAACAAAAAAAGGGAACAAATAAAGGCCTAATATGTCAGAATTTAAGATTTATCTCTTGAAACAACTGTGTTTGTTTTCTGATTCTGCCTATGGTATTTGGTTTTTAGCACTTGTCTGCAGGTGGTGTGCCACAAGAACTTCCAACTTTACTAGTCCAACTCGAAAATCTTTTTCTGGATCTGTGCTTAACAGAAGAAGGGGAGCTATCTTCTGCCCTTTATTTGATTAGAAGTTCCCCAAATTTGGAGAAAATTATTCTTACGGTAGGTTAAATAATGCTAATCCATATGCTTTTATTCAATAATTCAGTTGACATTTTTATATGTTGTGATCAGACATTTGAGAAGCTGGATGGTCCACAAACTCCTACACACTCTCTTGAGTTCCATGACTATTCGGATTTAAAATTGGATCATCTTGAGGAATTTGAGATGTGGCAATTTAAGAACTTAGCTCTTGAGTTGGAATTTGTGAAACTTATCATGGCGAAGTCACCAATTTAAAGAAAGCACGGATAGAGCTTAGTGACAATGTTTCTAATGATGAAGAACTGAAGCTTCTCAAAGATTTGATACGACTCCCATTTCCACGTGCATCACCTTCGGCAATATTAATCATAGAACGCAAAAAAGCTTCTTCGTGAAGGCTGTTATTTTGGTGCTGCTAATTGATTGTCTTTTGCAAGATTAATGATTGTCAAATCATTATGCTTTTATGGACTATTTAGAAATTGTTTAAATGTGTCTTTTTGAGTTTATCATGAAAAAGGACTTTTCGAAGTAAATCATCTAGATGCTTGACCCAATTTTGTTTATTATTATATGTATATGTTGTTGAAATTTCAGTGATAGTATAATATTATCAAAATATCCTTTTTTTTTTTTTTTTTTTTTTTTTTTTTTTTTTTTTTTTTTTTTTTTTTTTTTTTTTTTTTTTTTTTTTTTTTTTTTTTTTTTTTTTTTTTTTTGTGAAAGCGAGGATATATTAAGGCCACAAAAGGCAAACTATGAAAATGATGCAATTAAAAGGCTCTAAGAAAGAGCAAAATGATAGAAGAACAAAGAAAGAAAAACATAAACAAACAAAATCCAACTTGAACTCTAAAAAAACTACAAGATGTTCAAATCACCGGGGTTATGAATCCAATGCTTCCAAGAGAATCGACTATTAGACATTCTATTTGAGGCCCACAGGAGAGACGTCCTTTGGATCAAAGCAAATAGTCTTCATTATAGAAAGAAATCCTCTCATCTTCTACGGGTGCGTGACAAATTTGTTCCCCCCAATTCCAAATATGCCAACTCGAAGAAAAGCAAACAACATGAAATAGTTTATTCACCCATTTGTCTTTAAGGAAGCCGATATGTTTAGAAATAATGTTCGAGATAGAGAGGGGTTAAAAGAGGAGGGAGAACCCCACCAAGTCCAGATTTTAAACAAACTGATCTTGATAATGGGGCATAAGAAAAAAGAGTGATCCCTACTCTCGTCATTCAAACAACAAAAAACACACATAGAAGAAGGAAGGTGCACGCCCCGCTGCATCAAGTTGGATTTTTTCGAGAGACGATTTAGATCAACCCGCCAAGTGAAAATATATACCTTTTGGGCGAACCACGAGTTCCACTTAGAAAATGGAGATTCATTCTCGATAACAAAGAAAATTGATTGTATAGTCTTTCATAGCGACCTCATAGAGAAGGAACTTGATTCATCTAAGGACCAAGACCAATTATCTTCATGGGAAATGTCGAGAATAAGCCCATTGATAAGATAGGATAGCAAAGAAAGCCCATCCAACGTGCGACCACTAGGCTGTCTTCCCCAAGCCCATATTCCTTGCCAACCAACATTAAATAAAGCCCAAGTCTCAGCCTCTAAACAATTTATATTCGTTTCAAGAGCAAATAGTCGTGGAAAAACATTGTGTTGCGCTCTATTATTAATTATGTCATTTCATTTTCAGATACAATACATTTATCTTTTGCATTAATCTAAATATCGTAAAAAAAAAATTAAAAAAACGTAGGCATTGACCTAATTGTTATCATAAAAAAATGTACAATCAAAAACATTGCACGGTGAAAAATTTAATTCCGTCTTTCTCGCTGCCGCATCACACATGTACAAAAATCGTTCTTTTGGTTTGGTCAAATTGCAGGTTTCGTCCTTAACTTTTTGAAAGTGCAAGACCGTCCATGTGGAGAACTTTGGGTTGCAGTTTTCTTTATTGTCCAAACTAAAATGACAAACTCTCTTGTCAAAAATTGCAACCAAGGGATGAAAACTGCAACTTAAAGTTTCCCACAGGGACAGTGTCTACACTTTCGAAAGGTTAGGGACGAAACCTGTAATTTGACCATACTACACGGATGATTTTTGCAACTTACTCTAACTAATATCTATCATAAGTTTTAAAATGAGAGTTATTAGCACAACATCTAAAAAGATAAATTATGAAAAATAGATAAAAGTTTAATAAAATCATGAGCTGATAGACGACAGATAATTGGAGGCCCAATAATGTGCCCAACAAATAGGATCTAAAACGACTACATGAAATTGATGACTGCAAATAATTGACCAAGTTATACAAGACCATAGTTACTCTGTAATTCGCCTGTGAATATTATTCATCTCCTGTCTATAAAACCTAGAGGTAAAAACTGATCAACTTGACAATAATTTTAGTTCTTTGTTTACGGATTTCTTTAGTACTTCGACATAGCAATAACCTTTTTTTCATCAAATATTCAATGTAAGTTAAGTTGAATTTTATGTATTCTTCCAAATATCTAGTTGCTAAACAACAACATATAGGTATCTCATCAACATATGATGCTACATATGGACAGAGCCAAAAAAAAAATCATCAACGGGGTCATTATTATTCACATTCACGATATATTAAGCTATAAAATTTGTACATGTCCTTGACCATGCTTAATAGACTGACAAACGTTTAGCGATGACTTCATACCTATACCTTATCGATCTAATAATAAGGTTGCAGGCTGGCAGCTATCGCCCGATCTAATTCTAGTTTACCATACGAGTTCTATGTTTCAAAGTTTAGGCACTATGCATGCTTGTATTGTCCCATTTTGGCTGTTATTGTTATTATTATTATTATTATTATTATTATTTTGGCATCATGATATTGTTAGTATTTTCATCTAAAGTCTCTGGTGAGTTAGTAAATTAATACTATTTTCTCCTGGAAGACGCGAGTCAGGTTGTTTTAATTTTTCAGTCTGTTCCTCGTACATTTTTTTTATAGCAAATCCAACTATTATTTAAATTGTGCATTGCAGGCTTATAGCCTTGTGATGTAACTGGCAACTGGCAAGTCATTAATTTCAGGGTTATTGGCTTATAGAATTTATTAAATTTTGAGTTTTCTCATTATGCATTGCAGACTTAATTGTGGAGTATCAAACTCACAGGAATTACTCAAGAGCTGGATCGATCATGAACATTCAAAACATAAGCTCGGATATAATCAGCAGTCTTCCTCAAGATATAGTTGAATATATTCTAACTCTTATGCCAATTCGGGATGCAGTTAGAACAAGTATTTTATCAAGGAAATGGAGGTTCTGTTGGTCAAACATTCCTAAACTTGTATTTGATGACAAGTTGATTAAAGAACCATCTACCTGCCAACTGTCGAACAAAGATAAGCTTGTTTGTGCCATCTTCCGTGTTTTGTTGCTACACACGGGTTCAATACTGGATTTCAAAATTAATATTGGTCAATTTGAAATGTCACTGGAGGTGGACATCATTATACGTTATCTTTCATGGAGAAACAAAGTGAAAAAGTTGGTCTTGGAGATGCCAAACGGATACTGCTACAAGCTACCCTCTCTGTTCTTTTCATTCAGAGAATTAAAAGATTTATGGCTCACAAATTGTGATTTTGACCCTCCATTAACATTTAATGGGTTTAGTAGGTTGAAGGCTGTGCAATTTATGAATGTTACGATTACTTCTAAAGTGCTTCAATGTTTCCTTTCCAATTGCCCATTACTTACACATGTCCTTCTGGTAAGGTTAATATAATTACTTAATAGTGAAGCTGTTTAAAGAAAATGAAGTTCTCTTTTTAAAGTACTTCAATGCAGGATGGATGCGGAGGCGAGCAAGCTTTTGAAGATGGAAACAAGTTTACATTTGTTGAACTTTTACAGTGTGTGCCTTTGATTGAAAAACTGGGAATCTCAAATTTCTATATGAAGGTAAGATATAAGTTTGATATATAACTAATGTAAGTTATAAATTAACGTGTTTGTTGATCATGGTTTTTGTATTCGGTTAAAGTACTTGTCCGCAGGGGGTAAGTCACAGAAGCTTCCAACTTCATTAATCAACATTGACTTGCTTTGTCTGGGTGTATGCTTAACGGAACGAGATGAGATATCAGCTGCCCTTTGTTTGATCAAGAACTCCCCAAATCTAGAGAAAATAATGTTTATGGTAAATACTGATAATACATCTAGCAATCGTTCTTTTACAATTTAATTTTATTGACATTTTTGCATGTTTTATAATTTTATTGACATTTTTGCATGTTTTGTAATTAGTCGTATCAGAAGTTGGATGCTCCACCAGTTACCTTGAATATTCAAGATTTCCAAGATTACTCTAGTTTCAAGTTTGATTATCTTGAGGAATTGCTGATGCTAAATTTCAGTAACTTGGCACTGCAGTTAGAATTTGTGAAACTCGTCATGGCTAAGTCACCTGCGCTAGAGAAAGTAAGAATAGAACTTAGTACGAAAGTTTCTGTTGATGAAGAACTCAAGATTCTTAGAGATTTTAAACGGTCCCCGTTTACAGCTGCATCACCTTCAGCAAAATTCATCATCGAACGCCAAAAACCTTCCTCGTGAAAGCTGTTATTTGATTGTTAAAGAATGGAGTTCTTATGGAAAATATTTACAAGTGTTTAGATATGTCTTCTTGGGTTGATTATGAATTGATACTATTTTTAATTTGTAACGAGTCTAACGCTTGTCTTTGTTACAAATCCATAAATGTCGTGAACCCAATTTAGTCTGCTGTTTGCGTCTACTTTTATCAAATGTTCAATCTTGTGTTGGTTTCTTAGGAATGCAATCTCAACTTGGAATCGGGGCTAAAACGTGGGAAGTATACAATATTTTTAAAAGATTGTGGACTTTGTTAAATTGCTGATTGTCAAATCATACTGCTTTTATATATAGACTATTTTGAATATGTTCAGATGTGTCCTTTTTCGGTTGATTCCGAATTTGCTACTTTCTGCTTTGTAACACTGCTAAGGCATGCTTTTGACGTAAAATCATCCTTAACCATATTAAGTCCATTTTTTACTTCTCATCCCATGGTGTATGTTAGCCAGTATCCTAATGATTGCTGCTATGATATACTGTAATAGAAAAGGTTGGGCTTTTGCACTACAAGACCATTGCACTTTTTTGAAATATCCATTTGAGTCACTATACAAAATTTTAATCTATTCACATCACTGCACTTCTGAAAATATTTTAATTGAGTCATCGGCTTATATTTTTACCAATTACAACTTGTTGATGTGGCAAACCAGTGTTATCGTGGTATCTCATGTTGTTGTACTTATACAGGTGCAGTGGCATTTTACTCAACATGGTCATGCATGTAATTCCATTCCAAGAACCTTACCGTCACGGCGTCACCTTAGCCTATAACCCACGGGCCACCATAAATCAACCATCACCTACAACCACTTATCTACATCATCTCGTCGCTGTTCCGGCCAACAACGCCGCCATCTTTATTATGGCCACAACCGTCGCATCCTCCATCGTTGTCACCGTCGCCGTCAAGATTGAGCTACCGTTCAAACTCACATCCACTACTACAAAAACTGGTTTTTCCCACGAACATTTTCCCACGGAAACAAAACTGTGTGAAATTTCACACGGAATACCGACAAATTACACACCAAATTGTTGACCAAATTTCGGTGGGAAATATGTCGTAAATTTCCCACGGATTTCCCACTCTTTACACACTAAATTGTTGACCAAGTTTTTGTGTGAAATCCGTCACAAATTTCCCACAGATTTGCGACCATATTCACACTATTTGTATTTATTAGACGTCCGTGGGAAAATTGTGGCACATTTCACACATGTTAGCCACGGCCGAAAGTATGTGGCAAATTTTAGCTCCATTACTCACAGATTTCACACGGTCATTTTTTAGAAAGTAACTATTTAAACGGTCTGTGGGAAATATGTGTGTAGTTTCCTACAGATTACCCACCAATTTAATAAACCCGTGAGAAATACGTGTGTAAATACCCACAGATTTCTCACAGAAAATATCATTTTTATATTTTGTCTACTTACAAATTCTCACATTACTTAATATGTCTTCATATGTGTTTGTTAATTAGTATAACTATTTATGTCAGTATCACAAGTCTATGTGTAGGTTTGAGAATAATCTTTGTGTGTAACAAACTATTATATGTGTGTGCATATCTAAATGTATACGTTCCGTATGCTTGTTTATGACCTTCATTGTATCTATAGATGTTTTGTATCTAGGTATATCGATGTGTATATGCGCGAACGTGTAATTATATCTAAAAAGTAAAAGAAATCGATTATGTCCGTGGGAAATATGTGTGTACTTTCCCACAGATTACCCACCAATTTAATAAATCCGTGGGAAATACGTGTGTAAATACCCACAGATTTCCCACATAAAATGTCGTTTTTATATTTTTTCGACTTACACATTCTCACATTACTTAATATGTCTTCATATGTGTCTGTAGTTTCATATTATATGTGTTTGTTAATTAATATAACCATTTATGTCAGTATCACAAGTGTATGTGTAGGTTTATGAATAATCTTTTTGTGTAACAAACCATTATATGTGTGTGCATATCTACACGTACCTGTTTCGTATCTCTGTTTATGACCTTCATTGTACCTATATATGTTTTGTATCTAGGTATATCGATGTGTATATGCGTGAACGTGTAATTATATCTAAAAAGTAAAAGAAAACGATTATGTCCGTGGGAAATATGTGTGTACTTTCCCACAGATTACCCACCAATTTAATAAATCCGTGGGAAATACGTGTGTAAATACCCACAGATTTCCCACAGAAAATATCGTTTTTATATTTTTTCGACTTACACATTCTCACATTACTTAATATGTCTTCATATGTGTTTGTAGTTTCATATTATATGTGTTTGTTATTGTATGCTATTTATGCTCGATATCACAAGTCTTGTGTAAGGTTTGGGAATAATCTTTGTGTGGTAACAAACTATTATATATTGTAGTGCATATCTACACGTATATGTTCGTATGCTTGTTTATGACCTTCTTAGATATTTATAGAGTGTTTTGTATCTTAGGTATAAATCGATGTGTATCACTGCGTGAAGTGTAATTATATCTAAAAAAGTAATAAGAAAACGATTATGTCCGTGGGAAATATGTGTGTATCTTTCCGACGATTACCCACCAATTTAATAATCCGTGGGAATACGATGTGTCAATAACCACAGATTTCCCACAGAAATAGTGCGTTTTTATATTTTTTCGACGTTACACATTCTCTATTACTTAATATGTCTTCATATGTGTTTGTAGTTTATATTATATGTTTTTGTTAATTAATATAACTTTTATGTCAGTATCAATGTAGTATGTGTAGGTTCAGAGTATACCTTTTTATGTAAAAACCGTTGTATACTGTGGTGGTTATCTAACATTATGGCTTAAATGATGAGACGAAAATGTTACGTTTTTAGGGGTCAGTTTGAGTCATAATTTCGGAAAAAACCAGTATATTTTTGATCGGATTTCACCCAAGTCGTTTCTTTTCTCATTTTAGGTACTTTTTGAGGAGAAAACACAAAAGAAGCATTTTCGGGCGTTTTCGGAGTGAAAAAGCTGCGAAAACAAAATTCCTCAAAGACCCTAAAGTGCAACGAGGATGAGCGTCAAAGCTCACGTGACGACGTCAGGAAAACTAAAGTGAAGATTGGAAGTTCTCGTGAAGGGCCGAGAGGTTTTTAGCCTATTTTGGTGCGGGTCAGGGAGGCGTCAGACTCCTGGACAGGCGGCGTGCGACGTCATGGAAGGCATCACAAACGCTAATAGTCGTGTGACGGCGTCCACTTGGGCTGACGGCGTCAGCCCGTATATATCTATATATTGCGACATTTTATTGTTTTAAGAAAGGACTTGGTGGATGAAACTTTAAGGGTTCACCCTAGGTCAGTTGTATCCACAGACCTTAGAGGTATTTTTACCCTCTAACTTGGCTGTTTAGAAATCTAGTAAGTTTCTTCATGCCATACAATATGTCTATGTATGTATGATTTAGTCTTGTGCTTTTCTTTCTTTACATGCTAGGCTAAATTACTTGTGTTGCTTAGATCCTACATGAGCGCTAATATTGATTATCATAGTGATGTGTATGTTGTTGATTGTGATTTGGGCATGATGCTTTTTCATCTAAGTTTAGACTTAAGAAAACTTGGCTACTCCTATACGGTAAGCAGCTTGAACGTCTTAGGAAACGTGATGCGTATGTGGCCGTTATCGTTTTAGGTAGTATTTCATGCGTAGGTTGCTATCGGTGAGTTTATGATAGGATAGCTTGACGTATCGTCATATCGTGAGGTAGGAGCTTATAGAGTTAGGGAATTGAAGGCGCTCCTACGACTTGTTAGGAATACACCCGTCATCCACGCAAACTCAACATACTAATTACATGGTAAAAGATAGTTAGGGAGTAATGAAATCTAAGTAAACACTACTTTCCCCATCATTGTTTTCTCAAAACTTTATTTTAAATCGCATAAGTAGATACTTGGGTTAGTTGACTAGCAACTAATTCCGCCCACTCCTTTAAAACCGAGATTTTACTGCTTTCATAAAAACATAAAAATACAAAAAGAATCATCCTCCACCCTTAGACCTTAATTAGAGTAGTCTTTAACCTAACGAACACTATTCCCTGTGAGAGAACGAACAATCCCCCAGTACTTGCCACTACACTATACTACATCGGTCAGGTACACTGCCTGGTGGGGATTGCAAGCTTCTCGAGATCCCTCGAGAGGTAAAACGAAGTGCGTGTTGCAATCCACGCGCATCAGTTACATATCTATGTTTATGGCCTTCATTGTATCTATAGATGTATTCTATCTAGGTATAAGGATGTTTATATGCGTGAACATGCAACTATATCAAAAAATTAAAAGAAAACAATTATATCCGTGGGAAATATGTGGGTACTTTCCCACATATTACCTACCAATTTGATAAATCCGTGGGAAACACGTGTGTAAATACCCCCAGATTTCCCACAAAAGTAAGAAATTGACTAGATCTGTGGGAAATTCGAAGGTAATTTCTCACATATTACCCACCTATATTAGAAGTATGTGAGAAAGGGGTGGGTAATTACCCACTAATTTCCCACATAAAATTAAATTTGACTTAACGAATTCATACCTTTTACTAGAGACATGCTACATGTACGATATGAATATAAATAAATATGATAAAAAGTCATTTGCTACTAGGGATGTCAAAAAGGTGACCGGAACCGAAATCGTTTAAGCCTATTCGGGTTTGGTTACTCGGGTCAATAATTTTATTCGGATCAATTCGAGTCAACTTGACTAACCCGAGTTCTAAATAGGGTCGGGTCCGGGTATTTTTTAGCCTCAACCTGAATTGACTCGACTCGAGTTGACTTGAACCCGACTAACACCTCAACTTGCTACTAATAATCAACTTAATATTAAACAATGACCTTGTATTTTTAGATATATATATGTATGTAAACTTGACTTTGTATTTAAAGAATAAAAAACGTTAACAATTAAAGTTGTCGCAACTGTGTGGGAAATAATTATAGGTAAAATGAGCTAATTATTAACCATCCATATCTTATCCTCTTGTCTGGTACTATATCACATTATCACTAAAACAAAAGTTCACCCACCCCACCACATGACCACACCATCAAGATCCAATCGGCGACCCCACCACACGGCTGCCATAATCACAAGCTAGTTGCCGGAATTAACAAGCTAGGAGCTCGAAACACGATTATCCTCTAAAATCTGTGCTCCACCTGTCCGAATTTTGGGTATATCTTTTTTTTTTCTTCCAAAACTGATATGTGTTGTTCGAGCATTGATAAAGCTCAAAATATTTTTGTATTATAGAACCTATTTGCCAATTTCAGATTGTCCAATAAAACAGGTAACTTGTATGAAATGTATGATTTGTACTTATGTGTATTGGTTTGTTTGATAAAAAAGAATGACTTAGCACTATTATATGTAAATCATTTACATATAATACAGTTGACAACAATATTATATGTAAATCATGAATTTAGAGGGTTTTTTTAACTAATCTACTGTTGTTTGTGTTTTGTATATATGAAATAAAATACAGTTGACAACATAGTTAGATTGCAATGGTGTCATTAGATGTTTTAGACTAATAACAACACTGTTGTATTAAAAATTGTAGTAGTTGTATAAGTTTGTTTCTTAGTAGGGGCTGATAGAAATTCGGCATAGGTTCTATTTCATTTCGTGACTAAAGTTAGAGGCTGCTACCGATGCTTTAAATTTTGCTACAATAATGTGTGTGTGGTCTGGTATATTTGAATTTTGACACATAACTTAAACTTTTGTATGTTTAGGAAGTATGTCGACCCATAGTGATAGAACATGGATGTACAATAGATTTACTGTTGACGGCTTTCATGTTTCAGGTATATTATGTCAAAGCGAACATCATCAGGTAATGTTAAAGGTGAAGATTCCACTAGAGATGGCCCCGAAGATCGACCTCCTAATCGACCCAAATATCAACCTATTGGTGCTAGTTTAGGTAGAGGTGGGAGAGGGGGAAGTAGTAGTGCTTCTGGGAATGGTGATCTGTTTGCTGATGATCGGGGAAATATATGGGAGTATCTTGACGATGGTATTAGACCCTCAAGTAGGCCTGTAGGAAGAGGTGATAGTATTCGTGCTACTAGGGAAGGTAATGCGCGAGCTGATAATCACGGGGAGTACCTTGAGGTGAGAATGTTAGACATGGAGTCATGGCAACATCGACGTGGGTCAAACATTGCTGATATGCCACATACTCAATCATCACTCAAGAGTTGGTCTGATATTATTGATAGGGAGTGGCAAAGAAAGTTAAAAGCAGGTCGGAAAAATAGGTGCACCTTAGCTGNGAAATATATGGGAGTATCTTGACGATGGTATTAGACCCTCAAGTAGGCCTGTAGGAAGAGGTGATAGTATTCGTGCTACTAGGGAAGGTAATGCGCGAGCTGATAATCACGGGGAGTACCTTGAGGTGAGAATGTTAGACATGGAGTCATGGCAACATCGACGTGGGTCAAACATTGCTGATATGCCACATACTCAATCATCACTCAAGAGTTGGTCTGATATTATTGATAGGGAGTGGCAAAGAAAGTTAAAAGCAGGTCGGAAAAATAGGTGCACCTTAGCTGATGGACAGGTCGCAAAACATACTTGTGGCTCAATTTGGATTGATAAGCATCGTCTAAGAATGGTAAATATGTATTCCATCATCGTATTTTATTTTTCTTTTAAAATTTATTATTTTCTTATCTAACTTAAGTTATTAACTCCGAAAAGAAAAGAGGTGGTCCAGTAAGTTCCCATGAAGTTTATCAGCGCTCTCATACGAAGCGAGGCTTGGTTTCTGAGTATATTTCAGCATCGGTTGACCCAGTTTATCAAGGTTGTCACAATCAGACATGCTCTTCTATACGCAATATTAGGAGTGCGGGTGGCGTAGCTTCTGCTGGCAATCATCTTGACTATACAGTTTATCGTGATCTAATTCAAGGTACTATTGTACTATATTAGCAAAGTTTATTCGATTCATTTCCTTTAGATTTGCATTCATTTTATAAGTGCTTAACGATGCATCCTATGAAAGGGACAAAGCCGGGAGAGCCCGGATCAAGTGGGAGTCCGGAGTTTGTTGATCCGAAGTCTAAACAACGAATGGTAACTCTCGTATTATTATATGATATAATGAAATTACTTATGTGCGTTTATAAATCTTAACAGTTTTACCAAATTTTAAAATTGCTGGATTTACCCGTTTTTCCATTACTAATATATTATGTTGACTCTATGTAACAGGATGACTATTCAAAGATTATCTCAGAAAAGCATGTAGAGAATGAAGAGAATGCCGAGATTGATGAGGATGGGTCTAAGTCCCCACCAGATGATTTTGATGTTTGGAAGAGCGTTGCTACATCAAATGGAGGTCAGGTGCTTGGTGCTGGATCGACGAACGATCCAGCTTTTGTGCTAACAGGTGTACCGGGATCCGGGAGTATCTATGGCACACACACATGCTCACCTTGTGAGGTTTGTCTATTTTCGTTATTTTCACCTCCTCTTAATAGATATATGTGATAGTGTTAATGATGACCTGTTTTGGGTTAGGGTTAGAAAATTTTTGTTGAGTCCAATATCGCTAATTAGCTGGCTTAAAACAAACTATATTGAACCGTTAGGTTGATAGTTGATTAAGGTTTATGTTGATTTTATTCAAGCCGCTGTCTTAGTTGTTTGTAAATCATACTTGTTATCTACTCCTTGGTTAGTTTGTAAAAATGTATAAGGACCAGAATCATTTGTTTATGTTTGAAATCAGTGTCTATTGAGTGCTTAATGACCTTAGGAAGTTGTGTTGTTATTTGATTGTTGAGTGTTTTATCAATGGATTTAGTAGGCATGACAAACTGTTTTGTATTGTTCTTTAAGTATTTGTCGTCAGTTGAAAATTTGACACTTGTTATTAGCGAGAAATACCAGGTATGCTAAAGTTGCCACTGTAAACAGCATCAACTTCCCCTTTTGGGTAGATAACTTCTTCAAATCAGCATATATAGATTACAAAGGATATGTTAATTTCATAAGCCTATATTTTCGGTTTATTTTCCCGCTTATGAGCTGTCCATTAAGACCTACAAACTGATTACATGCTTCCAGATTGGGTTTATGCCATTGACAGATATTATTTACATTCCAATTATAGGTATATCATTTGTAAAATGCACAGCAAAAAACTGTAATGCAAGCAACATGAATAGCTCACACTTAGTCCCGACTCATATATACCAACCCATAATGTTTTGTATGTGTCATTCAAAGATGTAAATGCTTCCTATTTCCCATACCAGCCCTTGGCTTCTTTTTTTTCCTTTCTTGGTTGTTTTCTCATATTGTTGTTATTCTAATTGAGTTATGTGTAATTGGATGTAATAGGATATACGGATTCTGAAAAAGCAAAACGATGATTTGAAGACAAAGATGGAAGATGAGAGGGCAGCTGCGGAGGCTCAAAGAGCAGCGGACATACAGGCTTGGCATAAGACACTCAATGATAGGTTGGAGTCTTTTGCTAAAAATTATGTTCCCCGAACTGCTGAATCAGATCTTGGTCCTAGCTAGTCAAATTTGGCATTAGGATTTAGTTTTTATATTAGAACTATTGGGTTGTAGTATCTCGGAAACAATTTCGATGTTGCATTGTCCGATAACATGTTGCTAACCTATGTCTTTTGGATTACGGATTTATGTCCATTGGTGAAACACTTATGCATTCTGGGTAATGGATTTGTTTATTTTGGTGATGTATTAATGGTTTTTATTGTTTTAAATATTAGCTTTTTGTACTTACAGGTTCGGAAAATCTATTATAATAAAAATATCACGAAATTTAGCCACGTGTTTCCCACGGATTAATCACAAAATTCCCACAGAATTGTTTGGGGAAAATTTATTTTTCTGTGGGAAATCTGTGATAAAACCGTAAGAAATTATAGTGTGAAAATAGTTGGAAAACTGTGGCAAAAAAACCACGGATATGTGTGAAAAATGACTACTAGAAACTGTGGGAAATTTCGTGGGAAATCTGTGGGAGAAATTGTAGTGTGAAAATCGTTGGAAAACTGTGGCAAAAAAACCACGGATATGTGTGGAAAATGGCTACTAGAAACCGTGGGAAATTTCATGAGAAATCCGTGGGAGAAATTATAGTGTGAAAATTGTTGGAAATCAGTGGCAAAAAAACCACGAACATGTGTGGAAAATGGCTAATAGAAACTGTGGGAAATTTGTGAGAAATCTGTGGGAAATTAAACCCACGGATTATCCACGGTAATATTTGTGGGAAAATAGTCAACGCCCGTGGGAATTCTCGTGGGAAAATATTTACCCACGGGGTTTTTACACACGGAACGAATCCGTGTGAAATCAGTGGATAACAGCCGTTTCACACTGATTTTCCCACGGATTTGGTTGTGGGTAAAACCAGTTTTTGTAGTAGTGATCAGGGATAAGGAATTTGATATTGCATACATTTTCAGGATTCATCTTTTCATAAAATCTATATATATAAGTATAGATTTTTAGAGGTTGTGTGAACATTCCTTTAATTTTATTAAAATCTATTTTAAGTATAGATTTATAAATTGTGTGATGTTTGTTTAATTCATAAATTCTTATACGATATGTTAGGATTCTCAGTTTATGCATGGTTGTGAATATTTTTAAAGAATTGAATTTCTATAGCGTGATTTGAATATCTTACATAATTGTGAACTTGTGATGAACACAATAAAAACAAAGTATGTGGTATTCTTTGCCCAAATGAGACATGAAGCCATAAATATTATATATATATAACAAAAAGGGGGCGCACCCCAAAACACAATTGCCATACACTGTAGCACTACAGTGACTAACGGGCGTTAGTTACTGTAGCGCTACAGTACTAACGGTCGTTAGTTATTAACTAACGGCCGTTATCTTTAACTTTTTTTTAAAAAATTCGTGCGAAATTAGTCCTTCATCTCAGAGGTCCATTGCAAAATTAGTCCTCTAATAATTTACATGATTTGTCCTTCATGTTATACATCCATTGCAATGTCAGTCCTTGACTAACGGTCGTTAGCTACTAACTAATGACCGTTATCTTTAACATTTTTTTAAAATCTGTACGTAATTGGTCCTTCATCTCAGAGGTCCGTTGCAAAATTACTCCTCTAATAATTTACATGATTGGTCCTTCATGTTATACATCTATTGCAAAGTCAGTCCTTGGTCAATAACTTGACGTTAAGTAGCTAACGACCGTTATCTTTAACAATTAAAAAAAAAAAAAAAAAAAAAAAAAAAAAAAACGATACGAACTTGGTCCTTCATCTCAGAAGCCCGCAGCAACGCGCGGCTTATATTCTAGTTACTAACAAATATGGAGTAGAATAAAAGTATAAATATGGAGTAGAATAAAAGTAGTTACAGAAAATTGATCAAAACTGTTTAGTTTTGAAAAACAGCAGAGAAATAATCATATGTATATTATGGTAAAACATGTTAGAAAATAATATCATAAATAAATGTGTAAATGATATTAAAGCAAAGTTAGAAATGAGTCCACATGATGATGCTGTGGAAATAAATTGTTGACATGGAAATGATATGCCAAATGAGTGGCTTAAATGTGTTATGTTTAAAAGTTTGATGACTATTTTATAATTTTGTTAAAGATTTTATGACGAGGATGCATTGTTTGTATAAAACGGTGACGGGTGGTGACTTTAAACACATGAGCGTTTGGGCCTTTTTGAAAGACAAGCACAAGTGAAAAAATCCCGAATCGACATTGGCAAGGTGAAATCGTCTTCGGGTTACGGAGGAGGACCCGAGCATTTTGGACTTGACGCGTTGCCACGACCGGACGACATGCACTGGATTTCTAAGAGTCAACGTTCGTCAAACTCGACCGCTAGTTCCGGTTCAAACCTGGCAATGTTTCAAGAAATGATGCAAGAACAAATCGAGTTAGACCGCAAGGCAAAGATGGATGTTATGGAATGAGAGTCACTCGCGAGAGTTACTTTATATGAATCTCAAAGGGTTGCTGAGGAGATGCGAGTGCTACAAATGGAAACAAGCAAGATGGATCCGATCAACGTGGCGGTCGTGAAAGCCCAACAATCACGAATCCAGGCAAAGTATCCTACCAATGAAGAATAGGTTTTTTATTTCTATGTTTATGTACTATATTTTTATTTTTATGCAAATTTTTTTAAAAAAATTAATGTAATGTGTGTGTGGTTTTTAATTTAATGAAGTTTATTTTAGTTATTATTTATGTTTTATGTAAATGAAAAAAAAAAATGGAGAACGGCACCACATTTTCTGGTGCCAACGTTAACGGCACAAAATGTGATGCCAAAGGTTTTCTGATGTCGTTCTGTTTTTTGCTGACGTGACATCACTTTTTGAGAACGGCACGAGGAGAACGACCGCTCTTAGGAGTATGAATTACGTAAGAAGATTCTCTCAAGTTAAAAGAATAACTTGACTCAAGTTGGGTGTTTGTAAGCCATTGGATTTGATCTAATGGCTCAAATCAAAATAACTTCTTTTGATTTGAGCCATTGGATCAAATTTAATGACTCACGGTCACTTGAGTTAAGTTATTTTTTCATCATAATCTCCTTCCTTCAATTTCAATTACGACATCACATCATAAAACAAGGGTCCATTTAAAAAATTCACAAACAAACACCAATCAAAACCCAATTCCCCCAAATCCAATCACACCGCTCTCACTAAACCCCCAAATTCATTCCTTTTATCATCACAAACCCTAAAAACCAAAAAAACACACACACACAAACACACACACACTAAACAAAAGCAATGTCATCGACATTGTTAGAGCAAACACGGTCAGCTCACGAAGACACCGAACGGTTCGAACGCCTCATCGTGAAGGATTTGCAAAACGAACCGGCGACAACCAAAGACCGGTTGTCGCAGAGTCACCGTGTTCGTAATTTGATTGAACAGATCACCTCCACTACTCATAAACTTGTACGTCTTGCTGTTTATTTTGCTTGCCGTTAGTTTTTGTAACATCTAGGGTTAGGGTTTCATATTGAATGATTTTATGTTTTTTAAATACTTTTTTGGATTAGTATGACGATGCGGTCATGCGATTACAGTTTGGAAACTGTATGTTTTAAGCTAGTGATATAGGCTATGTTCGGCAAAACTAGGAGTAGCTGATTGATGTATAAAAGCGTTTTTGTAAGGTAGTTGTATGTGTAATTATGGAGTGTAAGATGATTTAAAAGCTAAATACTAATGCTAAAAGCGTATGTTATTACCGTTTTATATAGGAGTTTAAACGCTAAAAGGTAAATGCTCTAAAATGCTCGTCGCCAAACATTGTGGATGTTTAGCGTTTTAGATTAGGAGCGTATGAACAAAATACAAATGCTAAACACTCTTTGCCAAACAAGCATTATGTGTATGCGCTAAAAGGTGAACGTTCCAAAATGCTTGTCGCCAAACACAACGGATATTTTGATTGTCGTTAGTGTTTGTAATGTTTAGGGTTAGGGTTTGATATTCAATGAGGTTTTGTTTATTAATTGATGTCCGAAGATATGAGATTACGAGTTCGGAATTTGATATTCTAAGCTAGTGATTAGGCTATGTTTGGCAAAAATAGCTGTAAGCAGTAGCAAGTAGTAGTTGTTAGTTTTATAAAAAGTGTTTGGTAGCGTAGCTCTATCTATAACTATGAAATGTAATGTGATGTAAAAGCTAAGCGTCAACACTAAAAGCTTCTTTTTATTGGCGTTTCAAATATGATTGTTCAAACAAAATTTAAAAGCTAAACGCTCCAAACAAGCATTATGTTTAAACGCTAAAAGGTAAATGCTCTAAAATGCTTGTTGCNTTTGCCGTTAGTTTTTGTATCATCTAGGGTTAGGGTTTCATATTGAATGATTTTATGTTTTATAAGTATTTTTTTGGATTAGTATGGCGATGCGGTCATGCGATTACAGTTCGGAAACCGTATATTTTAAACTAGTGGCAAAACTAGCTGTTTGTTTTTCAAGTGATGTCGGAAAATACGAGTTCGGAAACCAAATGTATTAAGCTAGAAATATAGGCTATGTTCGGCAAAACTAGGGAGTAGCTGTATGTGTAATTATGGAGTGTAAGATGATTTAAATGTTAAAATACTAATGCTAAAAGCTGATGTTATTATCGTTTTATATAGGAGTATTTTAAACGCTCGCTGTGAAACAAGTATTGTATTTTAAATGCTAAAAGCTAAATGCTCTAAAATGCTCGTCACCAAACATTGTGGATGTTTAGCGTTTTAAATTAGGTGCGTATGAACAAAATACAAATGCTAAACACTCTTTGCCAAACAAGCATTATGTTTATGCGCTAAAAGGTGAACGTTCCAAAATGCTCGGATATTTTGATTGTCGTTAGTGATTGTAATGTTTAGGGTTTGGGTTTGATATTCAATGAGGTTTTGTTTATTAAGTGATGTCCGAAGATATGAGATTACGAGTTCGGAATTTGATATTCTAAGCTAGTGATTAGGCTATGTTTGGCAAAAATAGCTGTAAGCAGTAGCAAGTAGTAGTTGTTAGTTTTATAAAAAGTGTTTGGTAGCGTAGCTCTATCTATAATTATGAAATGTAATGTGATGTAAAAGCTAAGCGTCAACACTAAAAGCTTCTTTTTATTAGCGTTTCAAATATGATTGTTCAAACAAAATTTAAAAGCTAAACGCTCCAAACAAGCATTATGTTTAAACGCTAAAAGGTAAATGCTCTAAAATGCTTGTCGCCATATACATTGGATGTTTACATTATAACAGAAATTTAGAGATTATGAGCTTGGAAAGCAGATAGTGTAAGCTAGTGATTTTAGCTGAGTTTGTTACTGGTGAAAGAATTTAAAATATAGCTGTTTAGACCGGAATGAACTATAGGACAGTGTGAAATGACTTTATGCTATAAGTGAGCTTTATGTTTACCGAGTATGCTCTAACTGATATTGTATGGTTCTGCTCAGGTATTAGGTTTTGGACTGACTTTTGAATCTCTTATTGCGATAGGATATTTGAGATAGTATACTATGGATTTGTCGCGAACTAGGTCTGACCATTTCGACCCAAGGATCGGACCGAACTAAAAAAAAAAAAAAAAAAAAACACCGACCAAACTGGCATGAACCGAGCCGACCAAAGCTTGACTGATCTGGTTCTCGGTCCTTTGATTTTCCCTTTATCGGTCTCGGTCCGGTCCGATGACTTCCCAGTTCCCACAACTTGTCCAAAAGCGGTCTAAACCTGAAAGTCCGGTGGAACCGGGACCGACCAAAGAGCATTCGGTCCGGTTTGCGGCTCCTAGTTATAGTTTCTTTCGGCTCCAAACCTTTCCGTTCCAATTTTGGGCCCGAGCACACCCCTCTTGAATTTCTGGAGTAGAACTATGGGATAGTGACTTAAGTGTAATAGACTAATAGTTTATTGGTAAAAGAAATTAAGTAGCTGTTTGGATTGGACTGAACTATACGATAGTGTAAATGTTTATTTGCTTTAATTGCTGCTATTGAGTATACTCGAACTGATACTCTACGGGTTTGGTTAGGTTTTAGGGGTTTTTGACTGGCTTTTGCACACTTCTGGTTGCTATAGGATCTTTGAGATAGTATAGTACGGATTATGTCAGTGAACTGTATTGTATAGTACAGATTGTGTTGTGAATGGTATTGTGAACCACGGTACTTAAGCTCTGAGATTGTGATTCAACTATTCAAGCATAGTTTTTCAGTGGTAAAAGAACCTAGCTGTACGATAGCGTAAAAACGCCTGCTTTGTACGACGGTACTGACGTTTGTGCACTTCTAATCGCTTCGAATCTTTTGTGTTATTAGTTTTGCATTTATGAGTATTATCTTGTTCTGAAAAATGGTATAATGTACTGTAATTTTTTAATCCTTTTGTGGAAGGGAAGTGATATGTACACCACTAAAAGTGGTGTGCACACCACTAAATTACACCGATGATGCACACAGTACAACATCCAGATGCAGGATTAGTGGTGTGCACACCACTTTTAGTGGTGTACATATCAACTCCCTTTGTGTTTGTGGAACGTTTAAGTAAGATTTTGAGCTGTTTTGCTTACTTTGGTTATTGTGGTTTAGGTTGATATATATGAAGATAAAGATAATGCGAGGAAGGAAGAGATTGCTGCTCTTGGTGGACAAACTGCTACGGGAACTAATGTTTTTAGCGCGTTTTACGACCGATTGAAAGAGGTAAGCATTTCAGCTTCCTTTCGGGGTATATATGAAATTATCCCTTTGTTTTTAGGATCTTTGTTGAACGTATTGGTTTTGAATTTATCATGTCTTTACCATTCTGTTAAGATCATGCATTAGTTATTTTCTGAGCTAGTGCTCACTGTCATAAGTGGTTTGGCTTTTTAATTATATGTATGTGATCTATTTGAGTCTTTTGGGGGGATGTAGAAAGCATATTGATGAATTGTTTCTTTTAATCTGATAGCTTTAAGACCTGACTACCAACTCAGTGACAGTATGAAGTCTACTTCATTGTCCTTGTTGCAGCTTCAAATGAAATCAAGTTGATAATTGACATAAATTAGGACCTTGTTAGCTTTTAGAGGAAATAAATGTGGGCTAAAATAATTTTGTTAGATGTAGTGGTCAGGGTGCATAACCTATAAACACATGATTTCTTGTGCAGATTCGGGAGTATCATAGGCGTGTTCCATCAGCACGGATTATTGACACGACTGATGAATACGAGCAATTACTCGAAGAAGAACCGGTGGTTGAGTTCAGTGGAGAGGTTAGTCACTCTTTGTGCTTCTCGTGACATCTCTCTCTATGGCCTTGTATATTATTGTCTAAGTTATTATCTGTGGATAACTTCGGTTAACATTTGTAATCGAGTTTTAATTCTTTGTATGGCTTATTCTTTGCAGGAAAGCCATGGACGCTACCTGGATCTGCATGAGTTGTACAATTACTTCATCAATTCTAAGTTTGGCAGTAAAATTGAATACTCTGCTTACCTTGATGTTTTTGCACATCCACAACTCATTCCCCGGAAACTAAAGATGACAAGGTTATAATATTTCCGGACTTATTATATTTACTTTTCTGTGTTTATCTGTATTGTTTGGTTATCTGTCCAATTAATTGCGAACTTCCAGACATACAAGTCCCCTGACAGAGTCAGTGTTATTGGGGTTTCATGATCATTGTTTTCTAGATTAATATTTGTTTTGAATGCATGATTAAAGAAATAGAACAAATTATTTATTTTTCTTCTCCACTTCTCATATATTTCATCTATGATCAAATCTTTTTATTCATCAATTCTTAAGGATTTGTATTGATTTTTTCTTGGCTATTCTGTACTGGCTAGATGGATAAGGGAAAACCCATTCTTGATCATGTGCATCGCCTGATTGTTATTAACAAGGAAAGTAATGTCCGCTCTTCACTGCGGGTACAAGTGACTAACACAATAAGCGTTGTTTTAGTTGGCATTCACATAATACATCCTTATAGACGTGTAAAAAAATTACAGAGGGTTAAGTTACTATTAATTATAAAACTGAAAAAATTGTAATATTTGATTCATATTAATCGTAATATAAAATATTGTCAATGATAAACTTTTAAAAATTAAATTTACAATTATCTTTGAGTAAAAGTTAAAATAAATAGGATACTTTCACTTCTTTTGTTATTAAGAAATAATAGATAGTAAGATGTAAGAACTAAAACTTTTAATACAATATGTCAAACAACTCATATTAAAGGGGCTTTTATGAAACTTTGTTATGAATGCGGAACTGGGTTCGTTTTGTAATGAATTGTAATTAACCCGTCATATTTCCTCTGGTTGTATATGTATACAATAGATAATAAATAGTAAGATGTAAGAACTAAAACTTTTAATACCATGTATCGAACAACTCATATTTAAGGGGCTTTATGTAACTTTGTTATGCATACGGGATGGGGTTAAGTTTTGTAATGAATAGTAACTTACCCTGTTATATTTTGTCTAATTGTATATATATTGTATATCATAATTTGTATGTAGAATCTATTATTTATTATAAGTGTAAGCAAAAATATGCATGCCTGATTATATTTATTTTTTCTAGTCAATACAAGGATTATTTGGACAAAATGCTAGAGTACCTGGTGTCTTTCATTATACGCACAGAGCCCCTACAAGATCTTGATAGATTATTCTCAAAGGTACCCACTCTTAAATGTTTATCTTACCTTTTCATTTTATATATTTTATATGCATAATATGCTCTGTATATGGTATGATCATCTTATAGCTGTAGTAGTTTGTGGTGAAATCCATGCAATGGTTAACGATTTATTGCAGTATTCTTTATATTTCACTCAAGTAATTAGACCCTAGACTAAGCTCTGACTCATGGCTTGAATCTTATGAACTTTACATAGTCACGCATTCAGGCTCGTGCTGCCATACCAAGTTTATTACAATGGCATTTATAATTGACCTTGCGCTTGAAAGAATTAGTAGCCTATCATTAACATAAGATATATAAGATGTAGATAGGTTGCGAGCGGTTGACATGCAGCATGTATACTATTTATCATCTCTGGATAGCTCAAGCATGAACTACTACTGTTACTGTGTTGATGTGTTATAACTTTAAAGCAGATCTAGGCGATCAAGTGACTTTTTAGAGCTTAGTTTTTTACAAGTGATTATAAGTTATGTGATTATTTAGGAATCAAAGTTTGATAGAATAGGTTAGGTTATGTGAATATTTAACTTTATAACCACCTTTTTTATGACCAGATTCAACATTGGTCTCATAGAAGCATTTTTAACCTTTATGAAGTATCTCTTGTTATAGTTTCAAATATGTCCTTGTGCTGATGTAAAAACAAATTTAAAATGCAGAAAGTCTTAGAGAATCAATTAACGAGCTTTTTCTGATTGGTTAATTCAAAACAGGTGGCAGCAGACTTTGACGAACATTGGGCTGAGGGAAAAATAGATGCGTGGAAAGACGAGCCTCAAGAAAATGGACATGTTAATGCGTCAATCGATCTGGACTTCTATGATACAGTTGAAGAATTGGTTGCAATTGGGGGTGACAGATTGAAGGAGGTAACGGGCATTCTAGACACTTTCTGGGTAACTTATTCTAAATCTCTTTTGCCTCCTTTTATTTGCTAATCAACATCTTTTATGGTAGGCATTGGGTGCACTGGGACTAAAGACTGGAGGCACTGTTCAACAACGTGCAGAAAGGCTTTTTCTCACAAAGGTATTTGCATGTCTCATTAATCTATGTTTTACTCTTCATAATGTTGATTAAACTTGATACATATAAGTAGTTCAAAACAATTTTTGTTTTGCAATGGGATTCTCTCTTCGTCCGTAAATAATCGCCACTTGACCAATATTTAGTGTTTTCCTTAAGGTTTTCCCTTTTGATCGATATTTAGTGTTTTCTTTAAGTTTTGTAATAATAATTGTAATTAGGGTAATATCGAAAACTTGATCATTATTTATTTATTTACTTATTTATTTTTTAAAATTTTAAAGTTAACAATGATATTGAAACATATAGAAATAGTAAGATGGGCAGTAATATTGGGAGGGTGGGGGTATAATTTATGACAAAGTCAAACAGAAAAAGGGTGTTGAAATTCATATCTATTTACATTGAGACCTTACTTTCAGGTTTTGTGGCCGATGTGACCTCACTGTGAGTTATTACATGAAACTTGTATTATTATGTTGTCTGCTTGAATCAAGTCTCACGGTCGTTTTTATATACTTGCTATAATTTTGCAGCACACACCTCTCGAAAAGTTGGATAGAAAGCATTTTCTACGAAAGCCTGAACAGAAAGGAGTGGTTGCTTCACATCAAACTGATGATTCAAAAGATATGGCTTTAATGGAGGCCAAGATAGAGAAGTTATGTGAGATATTGTCAGAGGTAAACTGAGCACACCTATACACCTTTTTACTTTTCTTTTCATTCAGTTTTTTCGACTAATCAATACAACTCTTTTTTTTACAGACAATAGCAGAGACAAAACGAAACACTGATAGGAAACAGGCACTGAATTACGACGAAATGGAAGCTGAAAGGGAGCAGGTTAGATCAGCTTTATAATTTATTTTTATGGTTAGAGTAATTTACATGGATGTTCCTAGTAGTTTTGTAAGAACAATGGGAATTGTCTCTTGTTGATATTATATGCATAATTGGTCCCTAAATTTGCTTTTAGTCTCTAAAGGGTAATGGACAAGGGATCAAAAGTGAAAGAAAACAGTTCAATTAGGATCCATTTATTCGAATAGTATCAGGAAGCCTTGATTTCTGTTATTTCTACCAAACTTCGGGAAATTTCTGTGAATTGACTCATATAGTTATGTATTTCTATTATTTACTGTGCCTCACTCTAATTAACATAATTTGCAGGAGGATGAACCTGAAGTTGAGAGTGATGATGAGGATCAACAAATCTATAATCCTTTGAAGTTGCCAATGGGTTGGGATGGGAAACCGATACCATATTGGCTCTATAAGCTTCATGGCCTTGGGCAGGTCTGTGTTACTTTATTTTTATTATATTTTTTCGTATATTCGTTGACAGTAATGTAAGTTCACTATTTGTTTTTATCTTAATGTATCTAATAACGTTTCAGGAGTTCAAATGTGAGATATGTGGAAACTATAGTTATTGGGGAAGAAGAGCCTATGAACGTCATTTCAAGGAATTTCGACATCAGTATGGTATGCGTCGACTTGGTATTCCTAATACCAAGAACTTCAATGAAATCACTTCAATTGAGGTATGCCTTTCTGATAAACTTAAATAGGAACCATTTTTATATATAGGGGGGATTACCTACTTTCTCGCTCATAAAAAAAACTATGAGATACAATTTCTAACAAAAGGATTTTTTTTTGTCAATATCTAACAATATTCACTCCTTTTTATGGGTTAAAGTAGTTAACCCTTAGAACTTTCTTTTGCCATGTTTTTTATTCTTAAAAACTTCTATTTTATGTTTGATCTAACCGATCCATTTATGCCACATTGGCAACTATGGTACTTTCACGTTATCTTTGGAGGCAATTTTCTCTTTTTTTAGGTAAATGTTGTATAATCTTGTTAGCTAATTGGTTCACCATACAGGAAGCACAACAATTATGGGAGAGAATTAAAGAGAAACAAGGTGTCAACAAATGGAGACCTGAACTTGAGGAAGAATATGAAGACAGAGAGGGAAACATTTACAACAAAAAGACATACACTGATCTTCAACGTCAAGGGTTGATATAGTATATGCTGCTCTTAATCACAAGTAAGTTTGTTTATTTTATAGTAACTTAGTTTTAACGACGTATCTGATTCATGCTGTTAGTAATAAGTTTCTGCCAATCTAATCCATTTGTTTTGTTTTTCTTTGAACCAGTTTGCCAGAAAGTAAAGCATATGTTACAATGGCGTCTGAAATACATATCACCGGAACTTATTTTTGCGTGAAAATTGTTGTTAAAGTGATGTTGCAACCACTAGCAGAAATCAAGTTATATTTGGGTAATGGTGTTGAATCTTATGGTTTTGTATGAAGATTTTGTAGTATTGTAAACTTTAGAGCATAGATGGTAATCAGTCAAGTTGCTTCACTCTCAATATTTGATTGCTGCATTAGTCGTCGCCAATTGTCTTTTTGAGCAAATGTAACATTCTGTTTCTAGGTTCTAAACAGTTGTGAATGGTAACTTGGATTTTGGAAGCAGGAATTCTTAGTTTTTTCTTTGTTTGAGATATTTTAGCTTGATATAAATTTTATCTAGAAGTGTTACTTGGGTGAAAACCATAAAACTGTACTGGAATTGCGTATCAGTTGATAATTTTGATTCCTCGGCTCAAGTTATAGCTACATTTCTCAGCTCTAGTTATAGCAAAACATTAGGGCTCTTAATTCCTCGGCTCAAGTTATAGCAACATTTCTCAGCCCTAGTTATAGCAAAACATTTCTCAGCTCTAGAAATGGCAATGTTTAAGCAATAAATAGGCTTAAGTTACTTGACCAAAAGTTTGAGTCTGGCTGATTGTCTTGTTTGGATTCAAACCGCCTTTAAACCGTGACAAGATTAGTGTAAACCAAGACAAGACTGGGCTATCCATGGGTTCAAAGTGACACTTTACAATAACCCAAAGGTCCATTTCCAAACACCCCAAAACAAGAATTTCTTCTGACCCAAGTTCCACTGAATCATCATCATCATCACCACACGCACACGCCCACAAACACACCCAAAATAAGAAAACCCTTAAACCCCTAACCAAGAAACCACAAAAACCCTTTATTTCCAACCAAATTAAACATAACCCATTATCGCATTTGATGTATAAATCAGTTAAGAAAATACCCTTTTGGATTTCAACCTTATAGAACCCTAAAGAAGTGATTTTTATTAAATAAAAATGGTGGAATCATCAGAAGATGAAAGTAATAATAAAAAGCTATATGCTTTACTTCATGTGTCACCAGAAGCTTCTGATGAAGAAATCCGTAAAGCTTATCGCCAATGGGCTCAAGTTTATCATCCTGATAAATATCAAGATTTGCAGGTCTACCTTTTTATTTATTTATTTATTTTTTAAGTTATTCGCTTATTTCATATTGGTTTTTGTAATTAGTCAAATGCTGAATTGTGTTTTTGATGTTGTAACGATATTTGTTGGGTATATTTAGCAAATTTAGGAGTACCCGAGCCGTAAACAGTAGCTGGTTGTTTAAGTTAATAGTAGTATTGTTAGTAGTGGTATTGTTTTTATAAAAGTGTAAAATGAAGTAGCGTTTCTAGAAAAAAAAAAAAAAAAAAAAAAAAAAAAANCGGAACACTAAATGCTCGTTGGTCCTTGCCAAATGAGCTTTCAAATTTTATGGTGTTTTTGCAAGTAAACATAGGCGGGATTGGGTTTAAGAGTTTCACATTTTTGTAAATTTAGTTCAGAAAGGGTTGTTATAATGTGATTTGTTGATTCTTGTTCGTGGTTTTTATGTTTAGGTTATTGTTTCTAATGTTAGGAGATATAAATCGTTTGTGATTTTGTTTAGTTTTGATGTGTTTTAACGAAATGTTAAATGTATATTTAGAGTTTGCGTCTTATTGGAAAAATGTGCTATGCTAATAGGCTGTTCATCTATATGAACTCTTTTACTTCCATTTTCCTTGTTTGGTGAGCATGATTGTGGATCATTGGACGTAATTTTTTTATAACTCAAAGAGGTAGATGTTAATTCAGTGACTTGATAGGAAACGTGAGCGCCTAAAGAAATGTATCCAAGTAATTGAACTACGATTTCTAAGTGTCAAATACTAAGTGTATCTACATTCATTATACTTTATGAAGATAATAGGAAAGAGAGTCTAGTCTAGTGATAAAACTAACTCTTCGTTTTATTAAACATTTTGTAATTTGCTGTTTCAGATGAAGGAGGTTGCTACTGAGAATTTTCAGAGGATATGTGAAGCATATGAGATTTTAGGTGACGATTTTCAGGACCAAACTGTTCTTGAGCATCTACCGGGAGCAGATGAATATCAATATATCATTATGTCTCAGGAATAGCGATTTTGAGTAATTTCAGTAGTATTTTTCATGGCAACACACCATTTATAGTAAAATAACATGTTACGTCTATCTTAACCACAAAAGATGAAATATAATTGTGGCACACAGGGCGAAAATCAGGGCATATTTAAAATTATGCCCATTGACCTGTTTTGACCCAATAATTGGCTATGTTCTTAGGTAAACTGGTTGAAAATAGTCACTTTAAAACTAGTCTTGCACCTATTTTCATTAGTTTTATTGTACATCTTAGTAAATAGTAATGCATGCTCACATGACAACCACTTTGGTGGATCTGTATACGGAAAAAAGTTGTGGGTGTGTTGCTCTAGGCATGTGAAACCAATGTATTTTCAAAATGAGAAACCAGTGTATCTTCAAAATGAGAAACGAGTGTTGGGGGCTGAGGTTCGGACTTAGGTGTAGTAAACGAGCTAAAAATGTGCGATATGGAGCTATAATAAGTGAGCATAAAGGCATATGAAACAAAAGCTTAAAGCAGGGAATGCATAAATCTGTTTTTGTTTTGTCCCACATAGATAAATGAATAAACTTAAGAGCAACATTTAACCAAAAGCATGAAGGTATTTCACAAGATTGATGTCTCATAAACCTCTTCAAATCACGTACATTCAACGAAACCTCACAATGATATGATATATAATGAAATACGCTTATGAAAATTGGCCAAGCCTTGGGCTGTAATTCAATTTTTTTCAAGGTTATCTTGGATGATCTTTGTGATAAACCTCTTCAAGGACCCAAATATAATATTACCTTTGGTGTCTGTGCGACAAGAAAACATTTTTTTTTTTNTTTACATAAATTCGAATAGATGAAAATACGTTCTTTATTATCATGTCTTAAAAATCGAATATTTCTTTATGAGTTTGGAGCATGCTTATTTCTAGGAAATAAGAATTTTAACAAAAATCACACTATCCGACTAAATTCCATGTGGTTCTCGTGAATCCCCTTGTGTCCGGCCTGTAAGTGAATGAATATCGTTTACCCATTGATACAACCAAATTATACTTGTATTCTACTTACAGTTTTATTTGCGTTCAGCTCCATCTTCTATACTTCTCTTTAATTCCACTCCCACTTTCCGACACATATATGATAACATATGAGCTTTTTCATAAGAGACTACAACAAGCATAGGCTCCGTTATGAATATGGTATCTTTTGTAGCGAATGGACAAAGATGCCTCCGGACTAGTTTTGGTTTATATGTTTAGTTCGATAGAGTAAGGATCAAATGAGAAATAAAAGTAGAATGAGAAGAATGAGAATTAACCACAGCCGCAAATTTCAGATGCACCTACAAAATAAGATGCATCTCCCATGAAATTCTCCTTATTCATTTAAAATGTGTGGCTACAAAAATTTCTCATTCTTCTTATTTTATTTTCTCTTCTTAGTGGATCCATTCTAGTTCGATAAAGTAAGTTTCGGATGACATGGAAATACTTCAACTTAAACGTAATTCATAGCAAAAAGGAAACAAAGAAAAAATAGCTAGTCCCACATCGCCGTTTTCATCAATGTTTACTCTGAAGAGGTCATTATAAATTGACAAGGCCAGGCTCCTTCTTATGGTCTAATAATCGATCTAGACTTAAACTACTATAGCTACTAACTTACTATAGCTAGTTTTGTCATTAATAATTAAATAAGATTTTGAGTTTATACTTAAGAAACTTTTGCTTATAATTATTATATTATGAGCAAAGTTATTCTTTCAGTGTAAACTTTATAAAATCTAAATTTGTTTTCGAAACGAACTTTAAAACCTATAGATTACCACACATGCACAATCTATATGCCTCTATGTATCGACATCTTTGACATTGCAATATAAACAGGACTATCGTTACATTGTCCAACAAGTTGCACCAATACAAGCAATCGCTCACATATAGCCAAGTGATTTAGCCCAAATACTATCGAGATGACAATGAGTAATTGCAATTCGTGTTTTGCACAAGAAAAATGATTAGAATGTAGACTCATATTAGGGATTACATGTCTAGTTTATTGAATGATTGGCACAAAGAAAAATGACTCGAACACGAAATAAAAGCGAGAGCTTTTTCCCAAATCACCCCAAAGGTACAACATAGTGTACCCTGTTCACCTCAGCTTTTTTTTACTTCCCTATATACCCCAGGGGCGACTCTCTCTCAAAAAATTTTGGGCGACTCTCACAGATTTGGGATAAGTGTCCATATCCTAGTGCCCACAATGTACTTTCATAGTACTACTTTGTAAGCTAGTACCTCTACTTCTTGGGCGACTGGTACCACTTTCTTGGGCGATTATTTTTTGTTATTATTATTATTTTTTAAATTTAACTTCATATAAGTTCCACTATTTGTCCCCAATACATAAAAATGCACCGTAGGTCCCTAATAAATAACCTCCGTTAGTCCCTAATACATAAATACCACCACCACCACCTCCCACNTGGATAGTGGTGGTGGTGGTGGTTGGTGTTGGTGGCGGTGGTGGGTGGTGGCGGCAGCGGATGGTGGTTGTTTACAAAAAGACGATAATGCCCTTGTGCTAAAGACAAATTGTAACAGAAGGCAACATCCTTGACCGACGGAAAACGGGTCAAAGGACGCAATCGGCCTAAAAAAAACTTGAGGAGAGACGCACGACGACGATTTTTCAAACTTAGGGTACATAGCGATGTTTTTGGACAAGTTTAGGGACGAATAGTGTATTTTTGTCTTTTTTTATAACAAAAAGTAGATCTGCTTTCTTTTGATGTTTGCCATAAACAATTGAAACAAGGGCCAGTCGTTTGTTTTCCGCAACCATATTGGTTATTTCTATTTGCTTCATTATTTTTTTTGACCACATTTACTAGCCCAAATCACGTATGTAAATAGGTATATGCCAATTTGTTCCGTTTTGTTGTTTAGTTAAAAAGTGAATTTACATAATTATTCTCTCTAGCTCATCTTAGTGTGTGTTTTTATATGTGTTGTAAATATAGCACTTTCCGATTATGTGAAATTAAAGGTGCGATCCAAATATAGTACGTTGAAGATAAGGAATTAATAATAATTGACTCTTGTTTGATGATGGTTAGAAGAAGATAGGTTTTGTAAATGCATTTTTGTTACATTTTTTCTATTAGATTAGCATACATTTAAATCTTCTATGTTTTTTAATAACTTCAGAATAAAAACGCTTGACATTTTGGATAGAGTGATGATAGACATGACTAACTCATGTGAATAATAATATTAGGCCTAATTCATTAATCACTTGACACATGTCATATGGTTGTTTGAAATTGTCCAATTACAATGGACGATATCTTAGTGACCAAATCAAGTCGTGTAAACTTCATGCTTTCATTAATCATCTAAATCTAAGAATTGCTACAAACTCTTGTTAAGTAGTCTTGTTTTAGAACTATAAATATAAACATATACACAACTACTCGTGTTGCAAATTCCGACAAATTTAATGAGTTCTAGGTGTAAAAGAAGGTTTTGAAAATTTATTCTTTCAAAAAGTTAAACCAGTTGGATTTATTAAACCGTGTCAACCCGGGTTGACTAAAACCCATTGGTTCGTCCTCGCTCTATAACAAGAGAAAAACCGATCACTAATCGATTTATGATTTAATCGGCCAGGTTTTAAAACATTGCATACTACAAGTACCATAATAATAAACCGGGCCACTGAAGTGGGCTAAAAATCGGGCCCAATGGTAATAGAGCCCATCCTATGTACAAAGTACAAACAATCAAACATTTCCAACCAAACACAACACTAGTTAGTTCCTGCTTTTGGTACGTATCATCATCCGCCTTTGTTTCTTCTATCAATTTATTTAGTTTCATGTTTATTATTATTAACTGATTAACACCCACCAAAGTGTTTGATGAAATGCCCCAATAACATTTTGTTGTTGTTGTTTATTATTTGATGTACACACACCAGATTAGATTGTTACTTACATTCTACTTATGTGTATTAACGAGTTTTAACATCGCACAAACAAACACACCTCCTACAAACATGAACATATAATTCAGTTTACATTTCATTTCTCGTTTTGAAGGTCTAGTTGGTCATGGAAGGAGTGGATCGGTTGAATGAGTTAGAGGATGAAATGTTGGTCAATAATATCATGTCTCGTTTGGACTGCACTACCTAAGAGCTGATCAGAACAACGGCTACCATCTCAAAACGATGGAAAAATCTTTGGACTCAACTTCCTCATCTCATTTTCTCAGATGAGGATGACGACGACGTAGGTCCATATGCAGGTAAAGAAATTGATCCCCATGGTTACTTTTCTTTTATTGACAACACCCTAGATCAGTGTCCTACAAATCTCAACCTCAAAAAATTTAAACTTGATATCTGTTACAGTAGTAATTTGGTTAATTCTGAGTTTAAATCGCGAGCAAATAGTTGGATTCGTTATGCTATTAGCCGCAATGTTGAAGATGTTGATTTACAGTTATGGGTAGGGGAACCATTTAGGTATGATGGTGAGTTGCTTTTCAACAATTTGTGTTTTAATCGTGTGAAGTTGTCCTGGTGTGTGTTAAATCCCCCTAATGGTGCGATTAGTTGGGAAAGACTTCAGTGTTTGTATTTATCTTATATGACTTTGGATGAAGATATGATTGAGAAGATATTATCCGGAAGTCCTTGCTTGGAATCTATGGAGTTGAACGATTGCTATAGTTTTAGGCAGATTGATATTACTTCAAAGAGTGTTAAGAAGTTGGTGTTCTCTGGATACAACTCTCAACATTGGTTTTCTGCAATCGATGACGGTTATATAGATTGCGTCAAAATCAATGCTCCTTACATATCGTCTCTAACTATAGAAGCTGATTTTGTTTTGCGGGAGCTTGTGTTGCTTAATGTGTCGTCTTTGGCCGAAGCTCACTTAGATTATTCGATCAATTTGAGTGACTCTAAGATATTAAACGAAAAAGTATTTGAAGAAATATTTAGAGGACTTTTAGAAAGCCTTGGCCATGTCGAAGATATTACATTTGGGGATCACTGTTCGGAGGTAATATTACTTATGAACTTATTTTTTTTCATACACTCCGGTTTGTTGTCAGTGTGTAAAATTACACACTTTACACTACTATATAATGTTTTCTTTGCCTTGATAGCTTATCTCTCGTTTGGAAGCTGGTAGTGATACGTTTGATGGTGATCAAGTTGAAGATGGAGATCAAGAGGAACAAATTACTTACAGTGAATAAGCTGGTAGTCATACTTGTACTGGTTTTTTTGGTTTCTATGAATGTCTACTCATATAGTGCATAACATATCATCTCAGCATTATGTGTGCTATAACAAATCATCTCTGTATGGTTATGCTTATCAATATTTGGAGTTTTTTTGAAAAAATACAGATCGTCATTTTATCACTTTATGAGTATTTGGTAAAAGAGCATGCATGCTATATATCAGTTCCACATATACCTTAAATAAATAGTACCATTTATGCTGTTCACTGTGCTTGTACAGTTCAGTTAAAAAGCTTTTCTGTTTAAGGTAGTAGTAACTTACAAAGAAAATTAGTTTAAATCAGTACCATCTTGCACAACTCTATTTTGTTGCGTTCGAGCTGCATCTTTCATACTTCTTTATCGTTCCATTCGCAATTTCCCCGACACATCTGATTATTATATGGTAAGCATACGGTTCCACAGAAAGTCGTGATTTCTGTGCCCGTTGGTGCTGGAAAATCATAGGTCTATATGCAGGTAAAGAAGAAAAACTCCATGGATACATTTCTTTTATCGACAACACCCTAAAGAAGTGTCCTACAAATCTCAACCTTAAAAAATTCAAACTTGATATCAATTACAATTGTCTGGTTAATTCTGAGTTTAAATCGCGAGCATATAGTTGGATTCGTTATGCTATTAGCCGTTATATTGAAGATGTTGAATTATGGTTATCCAATGTAGGAGTAGGCAAAAGGTACACTTATGAAGATGAGTTGTTTTTCAACAATTTGTGTTTTAATCGTGTGAAGCTGTCCTTTTGTCTTTTTAATCCTCCTAAAGGTGCGATTAGTTGGAAAGACTTGAGTGTTTGTGTTTATCTTGTGCGACTCTGGATGAATATGATTGACAAGATCTTATCCGGAAGCCCTTGCTTGGAATTATTGGAGTTGGACAATTGCTATGGTTATAGGCAGATTGATATTTACTTCAAAGAGTTAAAAAGCTGGTGTTCTCTAGTTACTTCTCTCATGTTGTATCTGTGGTGGATTATGTAGATTGTATCAAAATCAATGCTCCTTACATATCGTCACTAACTATAAAAGGTGCTTTGGCTTTGCGGGAGCTAGTGTTGCTTAATGTGTCTTCTTTGGTCAAAGCTCACTTAGATTATTCGATCAATTGGAGGGAGTATGTGATATTCGAGGAAGAAATATTTAGAGGACTTTTAGAAAGCCTTGGCCATGTTGAATATATAGCATTTGGGGATCACTGTTCGCCTGTTCGGAGGTAGTATTACTTATGCATGTCTTTTTTTTCATACACTCAGGTTTGTTGTTTGTGTGTAAAATTATACATGTTGTACTGCCATAATAATGTTCTCTTTTGCATTGATAGCTTCTCTCTCGTTTGAAAGCTCGTGGCGATACGTCTAATGCTGATCAAGCTGAAAATGGAGATTGAAATGAACAGATTGTTGAAAGTGATCAAGTTGTTGATAACTTAAAACTGGTTGTAAAGAACATGACTATTCATCCTAACTTAAGCGTATGGTGTGGTGACAATGGACAGCTGATACTTGCTAAGAAGTTGTTGGCTTCATCGAGCATCTCCAAAAGCCGAAATAGAACTCTGCTAGAATTTGATAAATTTTAGACTTTTGTTTACTGTTTAATCTTATGGTTTGTGAACTGAGTTAATGAGAAGAAAAAAAGATGTACTAGCAATTGATCTTGAAAATGGAATGATTTTGTTGCATCCTGCCAAGCACTTAAAACACCAACATAAAAAACATAACCTATGCAACTTAAAGGACCAACATGTAAACCTTAAAAGACCAACATGGTTAAAGTTACTAAAATATACAAATTCTCACAATCCATAAAGTTGTTGTAAAGAAAAACATAAAACTAAAAGACACTTCATCGCCACAAATTTTATACAACAAATTTTATTACAAGGTACACTAGTTTACTCTAAGAAGACATTCACTTGGCAATTAAATATTCAAACACCCCATTTGCTTACAATTACATACCTCGTGAAAAATCATCTTCATAACAATCGGCATTGAACAATATTTGCAACAACTTTAAACTTTAAACTACCACAATCAAATACATATTGTTTAAACTTTAAACTACCATCTGCGTACTAGTACAAACCCGGGTAGGGCCTTACTAATGAAAAGCATCTGTTTCATCCTTGAAATGTTTAAGGAGCTCTGGAATTGACTTCACGGAATGTTCTTGCTTGTCCCTCACGCGGACACTTACCTGCAAATACATATTATTGGTGTTACTAGCCATGTTTGCATCACTTTGAAGAACACTCAAAAGCACTTCCGGATGGGTCTAAAAGGGTTTCTAGAAACTTGTTCGAATGTGGAGCATGTCAAATAGTCGGAAGTGACCCAAAGTGTATTTACATGCTTACAGCTTTTAAAACACTTTACTGATATATGAAATGCACCAAATCAAAATTTGTTACCGAAGTTATCTCATTAGCAATTTACAGTTTTTAAAAATAGACCAACTCTTTCAATATCAACCGGGAAAGGACAATTTAGCACATTAACCACTTAATTGAATATAAATATGTTAGTTTTGACCTGGATTAACAATTACGAAGATATACTTCTACAATAAATATATGATGTACGACTTTCTACCTTGACTCACTTCTAAAAACTAAAATGCGCTAGAGTCCATATGGTTCTGGAAAATTTAAAAGATGTGTACCTGTTTGGTGTTGACTTCTTCTTCACCAACAACCAGTATGTAGTTATATTGCGCTAACTGAGCTTCTCGTACCTATAAACAAGAAAGAAAATGTATATAATGAGCATATAGATTCCAATAGATTATAAATCTAAAGAACGGATTTTCGAAAAAAAAACCTTCTTCTGGATTGTTCTATCAGATGAATCAATGTCAACATAATAACCGGCTGCATCAATCAGCTCCTTCACCTGAAAATACATTAAATAAATATAACATAAAGAAAATGGTCAACCAAATGGCTCCAAAAGAAGTTCATATCAAATTATGAGCAACGTTAACAATTATAATACGAACTATCTTATTTGGTACCAAAGGGCCTTTGGCCTAGCGGTACACGAGTGATCTATCATCTAAAAAAGATTCTTTTAGTAAATTGTGAACAATATCAAAAAGAATAATAATAATAATAAATAAATAAATAAAATAAAATACAAAAAAAAANAGATATTGACTCATTTCTAAAAACTAAAATGCGCTAGAGTCCATATGGTTCTGGCAAATTTAAAAGATGTGTACCTGATTGGTGTTGACTTCTTCTTCACCAACAACCAGTATGTAGTTATATTGCGCTAACTGAGCTTCTCGTACCTATAAACAAAAAAGAAGATGTATATAATGAGCATATAGATTCCAATAGATTATAAATCTAAAGAACGGATTTTCGACAAAAAAACCTTCTTCTGGATTGTTCTATCAGATGAATCAATGTCAACATAATAACCGGCTGCATCAATCAGCTCCTTCACCTGAAAATACATTAAATAAATATAACATAAAGAAAATGGTCAACCAAATGGCTCCAAAAGAAGTTCATATCAAATTATGAGCAACGTTAACAATTATAATACGAACTATCTTATTTGGTACCAAAGGGCCTTTGGCCTAGCGGTACACGAGTGATCTATCATCTAAAAAAGATTCTTTTAGTAAATTGTGAACTATATCAAAAAAAAAAAAATAAATAAATAAAAAAAAAAAATAAAAAAAAAAAAATAAAAACCAAAATATTATTTAAATTCAAATTTAATTTTATTTTTTCAAAAATAAAAAAAAATTTTAAAAAAAAAAAAAAAGAAAAAAAAAAAAAAAAAAAAAATAAAAACCAAAATATTATTTAAATTCCAATGTTAATTTCTATTTTCTACAAGTTTGTATCATATTTTTAATTGGGAACAGATAGAAGCTTTGCATAAAGGTGTCTCGTGGATGGCGTACTGATATCTTGTCATGCCCTTATTTTAATTCATTTTTTATTATAATCTTAAAGCTATATACACACTTGATGGTCTTGGATATAAATGATAAATTTTAAATTTTATAAAGTAAGAAAAAGAAAAGAAAAGAAGAAATTTAGAAAAAACTTTGTAGAAAAAGAGAAAGGGATTAGTGGAATTGGTAAGAGGGGGCAGAGGTGGGGTTATTTCTGTTTAAAGACAAGGATTTGATGGTGTAACTAATTTTTCCTTTTTTGTCTTTTACTTGGCATTAATCTATGGGCTGAAAGATTCTAGTGCCATTTTTGTATTCAAGTTTAGGACCCATTTTGGTGGAGGGAAGTCGACTGGTTTTGGATTGATTTATGATTCTGTTGAAAATGCTAAGAAGTACGAGCCAAAATACAGACTTATCAGTTAAGATCTATTTTATAGAGTACAAAACATACAATAGCTATACCTTTTTCTATTTTTTGGGTTTTGATTAGTATTTTATTGTCTTTCTACAGAATGGTTTGGATACCAAGGTTGAGAGGTCTAAGCTATCATTTAGATGTGCTAAATAGTGTGTCAAAAGCAATTACTCTGGGAGACTTTTGACCCTTCCATAAACTTGTTTAAGACAAAAACATAACCACCACAAGAAAAAGTATAATTACCGCTTGTCCATAAACTTGGGACTTGTCGGAGAGAGGGCAAACAATGGCTTGACGAGGGCTAAGCCAAAACGGCCATTTGCCCTTGTACTGTTCGAAAAGGATGGCAAACATCCGTTCAACCGACCCCAAAACAGCTCTGTGAATAATTACCGGTCTTTCCCTTTTAGACTCATCTTCTGCTATATAAGTTAGATTGAAACCCTTGGGCAACTAAAAATCCAACTGTAACAATAAAANAATTTAACCAATAAGCACATAGAGAAAATCAGGAGTATATATAGAGTGGTTAGTGTTTGATAATAACCTGCTGAGTTGCACACTGGAAATTTCTTTTCATTGCATCAGAAACAGAGATATCAATTTTTGGGCCATAAAATGCCCCATCGGCTTCATTGATCTACAAAGAAAGAATTGCAAAAGTCAAATATATCAAATTCAAGGTTTTGTTTTCTGAAGACTTATTAAAATTATCATTTGAGATTAAAAATTCTGGTAAAAATCGTTTCAGTTCCCATACCCACATTTTTGATATATCCTGAACCAAAAAGACAACCATGCAGAGATTCTGTTTTTAAAGTACATCAAATAGAATATTACGAATAACAGATAAAAAAACATTTCCGGTTTTGATTCCAAACAGGATCAAAGCATACCAAAAACGGAACTTTTAAAGATATCTAAAACCAAAAAATGATTTTTTATGACAGATAACCAAACTGGTTTGCTCCCGATTATAATCACGAGTTGAATTTAAGAAAAATAAAGAGTGTGGCATTGAATTTTGGAAGTAATTATGTGATATATAAAACAGACATGATTCTTCACAGCAAGTGTTACTCAAAGGAAGTCAATGTTTCTGTCATGGTTGTGGTTGGTACTGACATGTGGGCTGAAATGGGTGCGTTCGGATGCTGAAATGGGGCTTAAACGGGTGTGTTTAGGGGCTGAATTGGGGGCTGAAATGGGTGGGTTTGAGTGTTGAAATGGGGGCTGAAATCAGTGCGTTAGAGTGCTAAAATGGGGGCTGAAACGGATGTAAAGCAATGTCAAAATTGGAAGTAAAAAAATAAGGTCTACAATATCATACTCAACTCATGTTTCCATATAAAAGATATACGATATTGTTTTACACGTGTCTTCTTAGAGGTGTTGTAATGCTAATCAAACACCTTACAGTCACCATTGTAATTACGAATGAATTACAATACAGATAAAACTGTATTTGTTGAAGAATAATTCATACCTTCCTTAACATGATGGATAATTTTGAATCTTAATCCATGAACTAATATATATGATCGTTATGGATGAATTTTTAGATTCAAGTAGGTGGATCACAACAATATAAGGTTGAGAGGAAGTTAGACAAAGGTGGTTTTGATCACGTGTTTGTAAGTCATCCTATTTCTGGTGGAACTGTGCGGCCATGCAGGTAATACTTATGCACCAAGCAGTAAAATTAGGATGTTATGAATAGAAATAAATTATGATCTAAGATTGAAATGGATGCTAAGAGTGGATATTTTGCAACAGGAAATAACCTTGTGGTACTTCAACTTTCTGAGGAAACCATTGGCAAATGGAAGGTACACCGATTTTCATTTTTAAATGGTCATTTATATTAAGCATACTTATATTTGATCACCTACATTGAAAAGCGGCGACAAAAAAAGTCGGTGGGGCGGGTTCAAACAAGTGGAACAAGTTTGGGTCAAAATGAACAATTATGAGATGGGTGAGGCCGGGTTGATCTACAACACTTTTGACCAATTTTTTAAAAAATATGGTTTGTTCGCCAACTGATTACAAATGATATATTGTTTCAGTAATAGAACTTTTTGATAATGGATCTATTTAAATTTGGAAATTGGCTTAGATTTGTAAGGAATTTAAACAAATAGGAAGGAAGATTGGACTACGGTGATTGGTTCGATGGCATACCTGGTCAACCGATTGTATCTTTGTAAGTAAAAAACGTTTATTTCTTCAAGCTTTGCCAACCTCCATTAATTCAAACAAAAATAGGAAAGAAGATTGGACTACGATGATAGGTAAGACACGTGCCACTTGATGAGAAAATAGCTAACTATGCCAAAGAGACTATTACTTAATAGTCTCTTTCAACATTTCATTCGTTGATTGATTTTTTAAATTTGAATTGGGTTAAATCATTTAGTATCATTGTAATCTGAATGTGACAAATTGAAGGGGTATGATTGGGTCTTCATTTTTTTTTCGTATGCGCTATCTACCATTAATCTGAAGAAGGAAATTTGTGTTTGATACCTTATATTAATTTAAACAAAAACATTTTGTTTCTTAAAAAATCATATAATTTAGTCGTGTATTGAATATGTAGCCTTTTAATCAATACCATTTAAGCTAACAATCTAACATCTGGTGGTAAGGCAAAGAAAGTGAGGCTCTCATGAAGCATATGGTGAAAGATAAAATGCCTACCCATTTCACCCATGGGAACCAAAGGCTCAAAACAAGTTTTGAGCTGTATTATGGGTTCCAAACACCATTTGGTGAGCTCCTGAAAACCGCAACATGTCATCTTTTGTTTGTCAAAGAGGATCAAAAGTTCGAATAATCTAGTATTTAACCAAGAGTCGAAGGGGCCGTTGGAGGAATAAAAGAGGAAAATATTGAAACCGATGATGACGATGTTCAGAAATTACCAAAGAACCCAAAATTGATCAAAAAATTCGGATTATTGTCATTATTTTTATGTATCTATCTTATTCTATCATATAGTAAGGATTTTATTAGTTATATGATTGTATTTTGCTGCAATTCGAATCAGGATATAAATGGGCAGACTTGAAGACTTTGATCTTTGGATCTATCACATAACTTTTACTTTTCTATCTTTGCATCTAATAAAACCAAATCACTTCTGATGTATTTAACAACTAATTTTAAAAACATCATATTGGAATGACACATCCATTTGTTGAATAAATCTTTATAAAATAANAATGAAGAAATGTAAAATTTACCCATTTCACCCATGGGAACCAAAGGCTCAAAACAAGTTTTGAGCTGTATTATGGGTTCCAAACACCATTTGGTGAGCTCCTGAAAACCGCAACATGTCATCTTTTGTTTGTCAAAGAGGATCAAAAGTTCGAATAATCTAGTATTTAACCAAGAGTCGAAGGGGCCGTTGGAGGAATAAAAGAGGAAAATATTGAAACCGATGATGACGATGTTCAGAAATTACCAAAGAACCCAAAATTGATCAAAAAATTCAGATTATTGTCATTATTTTTATGTATCTATCTTATTCTATCATATAGTAAGGATTTTATTAGTTATATGATTGTATTTTGCTGCAATTCGAATCAGGATATAAATGGGCAGACTTGAAGACTTTGATCTTTGGATCTATCACATAACTTTTACTTTTCTATCTTTGCATCTAATAAAGCCAAATCACTTCTGATGTATTTAACAACTAATTTTAAAAACATCATATTGGAATGACACATCCATTTGTTGAATAAATCTTTATAAAACAAGTAGACGGATGAGGTTTTCTCCTAATATAATATTATGACTCAAGATGTGAGCTAAGGCTATTGATCCTATACTTATCACTTACAATTAGTGGTTAAAATATGAGTATTACCAACAACTATCACGAGATATTATGATTATGATTTGTTTGCAGGGGCGTATGGATGCATCCTAGTTTTGTTTGTTTGTTTGTTTGGGCTACGGCCATTATGATGAAGACATGGACTACATATATATTTGTTTGGTGACTGGGCATGCGTGCATGGAGCCCCTCACACTTTGGGAGCTAGCTACTCCACCCATTTGAGGACACCCCTCTTACTACATTTGGTATTCCAAGGACTCCCCTCCGAATACATGGTTTGTTTGGATATTTGTTTGGTCTGGGGTAAATTACTGACACCTCCACACACCTTATACCTTGCCCTTTTATCCTACTCCTTTACTTTGTACCTCTTATGATGCTCTTGACTTTATTTATTGTATTCCCTTCGTATTGTTTCACTGCTTTTCTTTTGCTATATCTATATATCTGTTCACTGAGCTTTGTAAGCTCAACCGCATTTCTTTTCTCATGTGGCAGGTTTAGTAGGAAGCTGGGTTTATGGATGAGAGATTTTATTTTTGGGCTTAGAAGACTTCACCCTGATTAGCTACTGGGCGGACTTAGAAGTGATTAGAAGTAATTGATGATAGGCTTAGCATATTGTATTTGGGCTTAGTTCATTAGTGTTGCCCTTTTGTATTTTGTATTTTGTTTAGTTTTTCTTTTGTAACATTTGTAAACGTTGGTTGGAAATGTATCTCCGTTTCGCTTATGTTCTGATTTGACTCCATAATGTTACACTTAGCCCTTCTCGGGTTGGGGTGTTACAAGTATTGAGTTTTTGAACAGGCTTGCCATCAATTTCATTTGTAGTATACCCTGGCTTGAAGGAATCACCATATAGGATTATCTCCCATAGAGCATAATCTTGAACCAAGAAGTATTGCTCTATCTTAATCCTCCACATCTCATATTCATTAAGTCTAAGCTTTGGAAGCCTAGCAGTAATGTTGGACTCACTGTTCTCCATCTCTATTTGCTTGGTAAGAGTGAATGAGTTTCTTCTTTGGATCTTCTTATTCAAAGTACCAGAACCTTTCTCTGATACCACTTGAGAGGATCTAAATACACGCCTTGTGTTAGATTGTTGCTTTGAGTATATGTTAACTAGCACGCGGAATTTACTAGTTAACACTTAGAAGATGTTGTGAGTGATGTATAATTGAATGTATGAACAATGAAAGTATAAACATAGTGAATTAACAACCAAACAAGCTTCAATATTATTAATAATACGAGTGATGTTTTGATATCACTAGGGTTACAAACTTGAAGCTATATGTGTAAAGAGATATATTAAACTCTAAACCTAGGACCTCCTTTTATAGGACAAGGATTCCTTTACAAGATAACTATAACATGCACAATATTCGTATCATTCTAAACATATAAAATATACATGCAATCTATTCTATAATTATCTTCAAACGCGTCTTCATCTTTAATCCTCATCTCATAAGCAGTACTAACTTTCTGTGCTAGCAGTACTAACTCAGTTAGTACTGCTAGTGCAATCTTCTAGCAGTTCCTTATATAAGCTTGCCAGTATCAACTGTTAAGTATAATTCCCAACAAAGGGGCAACAGTAACATATTTATTAACGGAAACTAATCCGTCGGCAATTACTGACAAGCAATTACCAACGAAGAATGTTGCCAGCGGAATACCGACAGATTCATGCCAGATTACCGATGCAAGAAATTCCATCAGTAATTCGTCACTGAATACCAACGGATTTCTAACGGACAAGCGACTGATAAAGAATTCTGTCGGTATTTCGTCACAAAAACCAACGGATTAGTGATGGCCGAAGATGCATTGGTAATCCATTAGCATGACGTCAATAATATGTCGTTAATTAACGACGGATTAGTGATGTAGGGATCCGTCACAATCACTGACGGATTACCGACGAGATTTTCCTTTTTTTCATACTTTACCAATGAGATTAGTGATGTAGGATATCTCTCTAAGCTTTGTGCTTGCCGTTGTTAGTTCATGTTTTTATGTAGGTGCAAGATGAGACCAATATAAATGTTGATATGGGGCATAGAAGGTTAAAATGGTGTAGCTCGCGGGGTACGTAACGAGCTTCTCATCACCATCTCATGTTATCACTTTAGAATGCCCCACAGTAAGAGTCATTTTTGTAATGAGTTTTCATAGAGTATGTCATGTATTTTGGAAGTTTACAAGTTTTAAAGTGCATACCAGGCTTTTTTAGCTCCCGATAAAATTAAATTTTAATTTGGCCGCCGATTTAGGGTCCAACCTCTAGTTATGGCAAACAGCGTATAAAAAATCTGGTTTAAGGGCGTCTCACTTGTATTTATTATACTTAACTTATGTCAAAATATTGTGCGTGGAAAAAATCCAAAACTAGTAATTATAAATAATTTTTTTAAACTACATGTATATAAAACACGGTTCGATTCGGGTAATCGCTGATATATAAAAATAAAAACAAAAACCAAAATTGAACCGCGATAAGAGGGTCTATCGATTTCTTAGTTATCGTTTTTTGCAGTTTTGGATTGAGTGGGTCGGCTCGGTTTATCGGTTTTACAGATTTTTTTAACACACGTATCCATAAAACTTAGCTTATATAAATCAAATAGATATTTTGAACGACGAAAAAACATTACTCAATAAAATATTTATTATCACAATCGTATAATGAAAAATACTGTCATTATTTAAAGAGTTGAAATACGTCACATGTAATTTTTGATATTCGTAAATTTATTGTAAAAAGAAATAAATAAATTAGAATACATAATTTATCGAAAATTTTTATTTCATGGCAACCACCACCGCAACGCTTGAGTACCCTGCTATATTTCATTATTTATCCTTTGGAAATTTCATTTGTCTCGCTCAAAATTTTCCCGAAAATCAAAATCAGACTTCTCCTCCGTATACTATCCTCATCCACATATCTTTTATGTTAATACAAATAATGTTAAAAACGTTATTCGCATTATTCGGTCTTCTTACGTTTTGATAATCACAAAATATAAAAACATGTTACGTAAAGTAACGGTTAATAAGTTTTTAATCGAGGAAACTTGTTTCTTGCACGTAGCTACTACAACGTCACTTCAGGTATGAACAAAATTTATACCGACATTAGTAAAGTGATCAAAGATTTAATTTACTTCTAAACTTACATTTTTATGTATAACAAAACATTTTTCACAAAAGTATTTTTGTGTTTTTAAAGAAATGTTTTATTATGAAAATAAATTCAAATGTTATAACAGCTATATCCCCCCCCCCCCCAAACAGGTAAGTCTTCACCAGATAAGTTTTCACCACGTCAGGACAAAAATGGGTATTGAAAGCTATCAGATGAAAATTAACCTGACTCCTCCAATGTTAGCTTGGATTGGTATTTAGAAAGTCAAAGGCTGGACATGTTTCACAAAATCTAGCCTTGGACTATGCTACGTGTACGTGACCGATAAGAAGCAGAAAAGATTATTTAGAGTCGTCGAAGTAGCCAAGTTCTCTTCCGGTACTCTACTATGGATACTGAAGAGACTTGAAAGGATAAAGAAAAGGGTGGAGAATTTGCAGAAAGAGATGATTTCCAGGAATCATCATATGTTGACCAGAGTTGTAAATGAGATCAGAGAAAGGCTGACGTTTCGAGCATCATGGAGAAGAATGGAATAAAGAATAGGATCTCGAAGCTAGCCTGACATGAAGCCCATAAATAGAAGACCTGAATGATCTACCCTTAGGGGAGATTGTTAGAACACGAAAAGTATCATTAGTGCAGAGACTTCTATTTATATTTTGTATTAATGTTAGGTATGTTGTGTAACATTGTGAGGCTTGCGACAACTATACACTCTCACAACATTTGTATAGTTGTTCTCTCATTTATCTCTCTAAACTAGAGTGTTAACACTTACTTTATCTCATTATGATTATTAGAGTAGATGTGATATTATGGGAACAACATTATAATAATCACATGGTATATAATCCAATCAAGCTACTAATCATATATTGTTAAAATCTAATGACCCAAGCACTTAAAACACCAACATAAAATCAAATTTATGAATGAAAAAAAAAATTACTGAATTTTAAATAATTTATATAGAGCAAAGTATAAATCTACAAGTTTTCATGTTTTTTAATAACTTTAGCAGAAAAAATTAAAAAAAAAAAAAGACCTTACACTTTATACCCCTATACTTTATAATATTAACTTTGTTTAAAATTACATGAGTATTAGTATTGGTTTTTAGACTTCATCCATTAGAATATTTTTTAAAATAAGACTCATGTTACTATTTAAAAGTTTAATTTATGCGTACACGGGTTTGAAATACGGCTAAATTATTAGTAACGTGAATATAAATATCAAATGGTGAGCACGAGTTACTGTGATATGAAAATAAATATACGCGATTCTACTTATAACAACGACTCATGACATTGTTATTTATTTATATATGGATATCTATAAAAACATCTTAAAAACTTTACAGAGCGTATTTTAACTTTATCAACGCTCATTATGTGTTAATAAACTCGCACATTTTGTACAACATGATATCAATAGTTAAAGTTATACAACAACACCAACCTCAACCTCAACCTCAACCTCAACATGTCTGTCACTAAAATCAAAATTTGGAAAGGGTGTGTTGGCAAAAAGGAAGTAAGTACGAAAAACCTTTAAGTGGCTGAATTTTAAATCTTTTATATAATAAAACAAACCCCTATCGGGAATATAATAATAATAATAATAATAATATAATAATAATATAATAATAATAATAATAATAATAAATAATAATAATAATAATAATAATAATAATAATAATAATAATAATAAATAATAATAATAATAATAATAATAATAAAATAGTAATTACTAAAACTTTAGTGGTTGAATTTTAAATCTTTTATATAATAAAACAAACCCCCTATCGGGAATTTTTCATTTAAAAAAATGGAACCATTCCTTTTTTAGTAATAATTTTTTTATTATGATTTTAATTATAATTTTTTATTATTAAAAATAATCATTTAAAAAAGTTTAATCCTATTGTTAGTTGTATCTTATCTTTATTTTTTGTGTTTATCTTCTACTTTAGTGGTTGAATTTTAAATAATTTATATAAAGCAAAGTGTAATACTACAAGTTTCCATGTTTTTTAATAACTTTAGCAGAAAAAAAAACCTACACTTTATACCCCTATACCTTATAATATTAACTTTGTTTAAAATTATATGAGTATTAGTATTAGTTTTTAGACTTCATCCATTAGAATATTTTTTTAAATAAGGACTCATATTACTATTTAAAAGTTTAATTTTTGCGTACACGGGTTTGAAATACGGCTAAATTATCAGTAACGGGAATATAAATACCAAATGGTGACCACGAGTTACTGTGATATGAAAATAAATATACGCGATTCTACTTATAACAACGACTCGTGACCCAGAATTGACCCACTTGTGGTCAATTGAAAATTGTCTCAAACCTGGATGCAGGGGACTTTTCTTGTCAAATAAGCAGTTTCAAAAGCAATTTTACCCTAGCAAATGGATTCCAAACTTGAAATTTATTTTTGATATTGATACACAAGCTAACAAAGATTACAAAAACTCAAAAACTTTGTGTTTTCATCCACTAATGAAGCCTAGGGATACATTTGAAATTGGTCCCATTTCTGTGTATGTATTTTTTTTACTTTTGAAAATTTTGAACAAGTTTGACTAGGGTGAATCTTGATTGATCCTAGATTATTACTTATGTTATATTAACCCTAAATGAAGTGAAATCTAGCAACCTAAACTAATTCTAAGCTAAATGAGGGATATTGTTATCCCAAATCTCCAACAGTTAAGCTGTAGGGGAGATTTGAAGAGAGTTTGACTTTTTGCTTGAAATCCACCAATTAAAGACTTATGTCCTAGGTGAGATGTCTAACCAGATTTGAATCACAAATAATAACTGCAACACAATCAAATAGGCAAATCCAAACAATCCTTCATGAAACTGATTTGAAATGTGTAAAGAGCAAATGTAGAATTTAAACTAGTAGATCATTAAATTAACATATGATAACATTAAATAGGTACAATGGAGCAGAAATCAACAATAAACAACTGTTATAACTAAGCAACAAAGATTATGCAAAATTTATGAAAGAGTGATCTTACAAGAAACCCAAAGCAGAAATAAGGCAGACCAAAGGACCAAATCATCACCCTAATGCTCCCATGAGCTCTAAACCAGACCAAAACTTCATACTTCCTTCTGCTTCAACAAGTTCCACCATTCTTTGTATTTTTTTGTATTTTCTTGTGATTTTCTTATATTTTTTTCTTTTATGAGTTTTCTGTTTTGAAACTTCAAAATGCTCTTAAATGGCTTAAATTAACTTCTGAGGGCAATATTAGCACAAATAAAAGGAAGTAACAATACTTTGCATAAACTAAGAAATTAAGTGAAAATTGAGATTGCTTAAAAACTAAAGGAAACTGGAATTACTTTAAAGTGAAAATGTATTACAATTGAAAACTGAGCATAATTAAAGAAAGTTCAAGAAAATTGGATGCCATGGAAGGCTAAATGAGCTTACTAGTTATACTAAAACTAAACTAGGGTTTCTTTGCTTCCTTGTGCTTCTTTACTGAGAGAAACTTGTGCTAAAACGTCCCTTGTGCCCTTGTGAGTAAATCCCCATCGTTTGATTAAAGTTTAATCAATCCTAGCTCTTGATTCAAATTTGGCGCCAAAAATTGTTTATGGTGGATTGGTGACATGGCAGTGGTAGGTACGGGTTTGTGAGGAGGGGGATGTAGTGGGATGGGGGAATGTGTTTGGGGGTGCTTTTGAGGTGGTGGTGGTGTGTGACAGTGGTGGTGTTGGGGGAAGGAGTTATACCCAGTGGGTAATGGCGGGGGTGGGGAAGAAGGTGCTTGTTTGACTGGGTTTGACCAATCTTTGACCTTTTGACCCCATTGACTTGTTGACTGAGTTGGGGGGTTTAATAAATAACGTGGGCTGGTGAAGGGAAATGGGCCAAGCAGATATTTAGGTTAGCGTGTTTTAGGATTTAGTTGTATTGGGTTTATTAAATCAAGGATCCATTTGGTTATTTATCACAAGGACCAAAACTGTAATTTAGGGGCTGAAACTACCAAATCTCCAAACTTTATCCGAGGGCCATTCTTGACAAGTTGTAATTCCACAAGGTCCTTTGATGATTAATTTCCAAAATAAAGAATCTGGGGACCATTTTTGCCAATTCTGAAACTTGAAGGACTAATTATGCCAATCTTTGAAACTTGCAATCCAAGGACTCAAAATGTCATTTGATGATTCATGGTGGACTTTTGTTGACTCTTTCTACATAAAAACTTTCCAAGGACCATTTCTGACATTTTTTTATAGTTGAGGGACTGATTTTGACATTTCTGCATATTTGCTCCGTTTTTCGTCTGTTTCCAATCCTTTGTACATGAAACACGTAAAAACACACTTCAAGGATATCTGTGACATTATTTGATCGTTTTTAAGTGTTTTTGGTTGTTTTGACTAGTAAAACGAAAGAAAAGATATGTGCAAAAAGGCACATATCAAATCCCCCACACTAAGCAATTGCTAGTCCCTAAAAATCAAATCATATGAAGTAATGAAAAGATACCAAGTTACCAAGATCATCTCGTTATGGCTTTATTTTCTACACTACTGTTTTTGTATTTTTCAAATTTATTTTCTTGTGACGGTATGTTGACTTTCATCATTTTTCAATAACGTTCAGGGTCACAGATTAAGAAACACGACTCAAAGAAAAGTGTCCATATGGATAGAATTCATCGTCCATGATTTTTCACAAGTTCTCAAGCTAAGAATAAAAAATGCGAGATTTCATTTTGCTTAAAAGTTAGATGCCAACACTACCCATGGAAGTTACTTGTGTAAAAACCTATTGCTCCCGTTTTCCTATTTTCCTCTATTTATTGTATTTTTGTTGAGAGATGAATTTCTTCATATTTTCTTGTTTCGATAATAATTTTTTTTTACTCCGATAAAGATACCAAATTTAAAACGCTAAGTAGTTTTCTATCTTTTCTCGAGAATCGCTATTTTGAAAACGAGGTCCACATCAAGGAATTGGGATACATACAAACTAAAAGATGTTAGTTGCGGAGTACAATTCACGTGCACCTCATGCGCCCGATCTAGGATCGTATACATGCACCTCACGCGCCAACAACTTTATGTCTAAGAACTTAAGCACTAATCAACCTTATTCATAACCTTTTTTTTTTATTTTATTTTATTTTTATTTTTATTTTTTTTTGAGTTGACAACTTTACATACATAACAAAGACTATGGAACTTTCTACTATGCGACCTCGATGTGTACCCGATTTTTAAAACAAGGATTCTTTTAAGAAGATAAGGAACTAAGTATCGCTAAAACATAACATCTTTAATTATTTTTCACAGATATTGAGGTGAGACAATTTTGTGGGAGCAAAAAGCCACAAGTACCTACGATGAGCTCTAAAGAGAACCACTACTCCACGTTTAGCATTTAACTTTCAAGTAAATTCTATCTCAGTAGATCGCTGGTGCGAGTCTTTGATAGTTCAACTAACGGATGGTCACTAGTGCATTTCTTGGATCGCTAGCGCGTTATTTACATAATTGATGGTCACCAAGTCACACACCAGATCGCTAGCGCGTTTGTTAATTAATCTAATACTCGGATGGTCACTACCTTATTTAAAAACCTTTAGCCAAAAGAGTTAATGAAACAAGCTAGGGCTTAACATGCCCGATCAAGTCAAAATTCCTATTCCTACTCTACCCAGCGGAAAGTCAAACAAAATGTCAAAACTTATTATATTTTTGCAAAAAATTTCAAATTTTTTCATTTTTTTGTGTGCAAAAGCACTTCTTTTTTATCGAAAATTTTGCCAAAAACGGGGGTACTAGGGACTAAAAGGTACAAATGTGATCCAATTCGACTAGAAATTCCCCCCCCCCCCCCCCCACACACACTTAGAATTGAATATTGCCCTCAATATTTAAAGTACCGGCACTTAGCCGAAACCTTGAACGGAAAAAGGTAATACTACTAGCTAAGTGTACTGATTGGCCCAGAAACAGTCAACTAAAGTCAACCAATGATTTGGTCAAAAAAAGTCAACTATCTAAGGGCTCAATGCAATGATCCAAGGAGTATAGAAATATCACCGGGTCGTTATGTCCCGACGAGGAAGTGAATTGTATCAAAAACGAATTTGTGATCGAGTGATAATGAACGGAAAGGGGTTTATGAATGATTATACTACGAGAATATGAATAGAATTAACTAGACAAAGCTATATAAACAAACACGCAAAGCNGGTAAATATACAAAGGAGTGAATATTCAAAGATCACTAATCTTCAAATACGTCTGAATACGCACACAACCTCCCCGGCAGCGGCGCCAAATTTTGATTGGCCCAGAAACAGTCAACTAAAGTCAACCAAGGATTTGGTCAACAAAAGTCAACTATCTAAGGGCTCAATGCAATGATCCAAGGAGTATAGAAATATCCCCGGGTCGTTATGTCCCGACGAGGAAGTGAATTGTATCAAAAACGAATTTGTGATCGAGTGATAATGAACGGAAAGGGGTTTATGAATGATTATACTACGAGAATATGAATAGAATTAACTAGACAAAGCTATATAAACAAACACGCAAAGCAGAAGAACTTAGAAACGTTGAAAAACTGAAAACGCGCATTTTAATTAAAAATAACGTCTACGCGCAAAATAAAAAGTGAAACGGGAGCAAATAAAATCCTACAAATGTGAAAATTACTTTTTTACAATTCTAATGACAAAAGAAAATTTTAAGAAAAAGATTTTTTTAGACTTTTTATTTATTAATTATTAATTAATTACTAATTACTAATTAAACTAATTTAAATTAACACTAATACTAAACTAATTTAGATAATTATGAAACTTTTTATAAAACTACTTAACAATTACAGGATTCCTAAAAAATTATAAAAAGTTCCTAAACTTATAAATAAACTATTTTAGAATTTATTTACTTAATTGTTAATTAAAAGCTAATTAATCTAATTTAATTAAGAATAATAGCAAATGAACAGTAACAATTAAGAAACTATTTTCTAAAAATACTATATAATTAATAAAAGCTAGAAAAAATATAAAAAGATGCTAGAGATTAAAATTAAGCACTAAATGATTTTATTTTTGATTTTTCACTTAAAACTAATTAAACTACTTTTAATTACTAAAATTACCAAATGAAAAGATAAAATTATGAAACGTTTTATACAAATACTATGTAATACCAGGAACTTAAATAAAATATGAAAACAACTAAGTTCTTAATAAAAGAAATTAGAAAATAAGCTAAAAAGATAAATCCTATTAAATAGAAGCTATCACTAAAAATTAAAATGATTATTTTTCTTGTTTTTCCTTTACAAAACTATTTTACACTGATAATAAACCAACTTTAATAAAGACAAACTTATTAGAACTCAAAAACAAGCTCAGAGAGAGCTAAAAAACTTGACAGCTTAAGCTTTTGGCTCAAATGGAAGTTCAAGCCATGTATAAGCTTACAATAAGCTACCAGGCTAGAACCAATGGACAAATTAGGATGCAAACAAGCAAAGTGTACTCAGAATAAGCTAAATCATAAGCACAAATACACTGAATGAGGAAAAAAAATAATAATGAGCAAATCCAAATCTGCCAGAACCAAACAGGCCTAAGGCTATGTTGCAGGCCACTTCAAGCTAGGGGCAGAAGCTTTTGAACCCACAAGAAGCTTGGAATCCACAAGCTAGTATTGCTAACTTTCCAACAAATCCAAAGTTTCAATAAAAGCTTGAGAAACAAGTTCAAAATGAGATTATGAAATACCCACAATCAACACTGATCACTCAGTGAACTGAGTTGGGTGAGGCAATTGGAGGATAAAAAATAAGCACACTAATAAGCTGTAAAATGCAAACAAGGACTAGATACCACAACTCAGTTATAAAGGCTTCTCAAAATTTCCAAGATCAAGCAACAAGTTTATCAAAATCAGTCACAAAAACCACAACAAGAACACATAAAGCAGCAGCAGAACATGAACACAAATAAGCTTGGAATAAGCTTAACTAAACCACAAGCTCACAAAATCTGATGCAAACACAATCTAAGGCAACTAATAACAACAACAAATACAACAACAAGAATCAACAACAAGATACACAAGGCACAAAAATCAACAAGCTCAGCTGGTAAAGAACAAACAGCAGCAGCAGTCCAAAATAAACCCAAAAGAAGGCTTCTAAATAAGCACTTAATAAGCTCTAAAGCCTAAACTAAAAGCAATCCTAGAAACTACACCTAGGAGGCTTTCCAAAACAATAAGAACCAAGACCTATAATAAACTAGTGAACAATTTATGAGCAAAAGAAAAACGGGTCAAACTGAACAAAAAATTGAGCAGGGCAAACAGATGGTCCAACAGTCCATTTTGAGGCCAAATTCAAGGGACCAAATGATTTCCAAATTCAATTTTTCTTTTTGATCCAATAAAACAAGCAACCAAAGATTACAGAACAACAAATCTTAACTATTTCCAATCAAAATCAAACCTTACAGAAGCTTCTAAACTTTGTCCCATTTTTCAGTTAAGGATTTTGACTTTTGAACTTTTGTTAAACCTTGACCAAGATGAACTTTGATTGTGTCTAACTGAATTAAAATGAGATTACAAGCTGAATTGAGACAAGAGTATGCTATTTAAACAACTAATGACATGAAATGATGAACTATTGAAACCTAAATCCTAACAGTCACCAAAAATTATGAGATTAAAAAGCTAGTTTGACTTTTACACTAATTAACTACTGAATTAATGAACTAACTGATCTAATATTACCCTATGTGAGTTGACTAGACCAAAAACTATCACTGGAACATCATCAAACTCAATGGAATATATATTTTTTTTATTTTTGAGTTTTAGAGTTACAATGAACCACAATAAGATTTTAAAGTTAAAATAGGCTAAATAGACTTCTTATGAGTTAATGAAATAGATAGTGAACCAGTTTAACATTTTATAAGCTAAGATGAGTTTTTGAGCCAAAATGCCATTTAAGAAATTCTAAGAACAACATAAAAATTTTATTATTGAAAAAGAAATTACAAGCTTGGTGAAACTGAGGATTACACTTAAGAATTAGAGTTCTTGACTAGAAAAACATTAAGAATAAAATTCGACATTAAAAATTAAAGCTAAAAACTACTTGAGGTCTTCTCTGCTACAATACCCTTTTTATAGTTGAAAATTAGGGTTTAGAGGGCTCCTTTGTCCTTTCCCAGCAACATTCTTGATCTTTGGATGAGTAAACTTTGATCTTGGCCGTTTGTGGTTTTTGGCGCCAAAATTGGATTTTTGGCTTATAGCCTGTATAGCTTGTGCCAGTGATAAACCTTTGGACTGGGGTGACTGTTTGGTATAGCTAGGGTGTGATTGAGTGTGGCAGAGGTGATTAGGAGATGGAGGTTATGATTGAGGGTGGTTGTGGTTTGCAGGTCACGTGTGGGAGGTGGAAGGAGGGAGTAATAAAACGTGGGTTTGACTTTGATTTGACCATGGGATAAATAATACGGGGAGTGGGTTTTATTAGTGGGATTGGGCCTGGAAATGCAATGGGCCAAAAGGAGGGGTGTTGGGTTTGTTTGGTTTGTTTTGGGTTAAGATTAATATCAAGGGTCCATTGGTTTGTAGTAATAAGCAAAGCCCAAGGATCAAATTTGTAGAAACTGAAAATTCCAAGGACCAATTCTGCCATTTTTCCAAACTTCTCCCAAGGACCTATC
>LBNU01035267.1:158884-189731 GCA_014162995.1 Artemisia annua
CATTTGAGACACATAAAACACGATCCTTGGATATTTTCATCATTTTGATGTGATTTTGCGTGTTTTCAGATGTTTTGCGTTTCAGATTTGAACAAAAATGATGAGTGTTTGAGCACTCATCATGTACGAAGGAATTCTTTTTTCACAAAAAGGATTTGAAAACGATATCCCTGGATAAACGTTAGTAAAAGGATCGGATATTGGGCGGCTGGATTGAAAACAGGCGCATCAATCATCACGATCAAAGGAAAATCTGAGAATAAGAGCAAACAACACACAAGAAGCAAACAAGTAGAGGAAATTCCCCCACACTTAGTGTTAGAAAATAGGAAGAAATCAGAAACATGGGTGAAAACCCATGCAATGCTACTGTTTTTGTTAACCGAGTTGGTAGCGTCGACCCCGAATTCATTGGTCCATGGGGGAGCAAGTGAAAAGAATAGTCTCCATCGGGCTTTCATTCAACATGTTTGGATAAACATTTGAAGCATGTGAAAGTTCCACCCCGATGAGATAACCGCCAGTATTCTAATAGTGAAAACTAGTAGAAATGATACCGGGGTCAAAGATAGTATCCTCATTCCCGAAGGAGTGAAGAAAAAGAGAAATCACATCCATTGTGATGAAAGGAAGAAAGATGTTGGGATCTTTTTCTTTGAAGTTGAGCTTGCTTGGGTTTATTGGAATTTGAACATTCAAGCTCTTTGGTTTTGGGAAAATCCCGGGCGGGAGGGTCGGGATAATTTCATCATTAAGAAATTTCTCATGATAAAGTACGTCTTTCCCCGGGTCATGATCAACATAATCATGAGTGAGTTCATTGTGGATTTTGACTTTGGGTGGGAAGGGGTATGGTAAATTGGGAGGGAAGGGGTGTGTTTGGTTTTGGTTATTGTTTGACCGTGGGTTTTGGGGATTTTGACTTTGGGTCAGGTAAGGAATGTGGACCGGGTTATGTTTGTAGTTGGGCTTTGTAAGGATAAGAGGGTGTGGGCTTTTGGGTTTAACAGGTTTTTATTTGAAATGGGTTTAAGGTGAGTTAATAGTAGATTTAAGGTTTTGGTTTAAAGGTTAAAAGTTTATAGTTTAGGACCATTATTGCCAACTTTGCAAAGTAAAGGGAATTCCTCTATAAAATTATCCCAAGGACTAATCTTTCCAAGTAATGATATTTCAAGGACCCTTGTTGACTTTTGAGCTCAAATATGTTCAATAATCGAGAAATCCTTCCCCGTCCTCGGCTTTTGATCTCTTTTCCATTCTCGTGCTCGTTTTGTCGGTTTTCCTCAATTTTTGTCCAATTTTTTAACATCCGTACTTGCACACATATAAACACAAAAACAACATATATTTGGCATACTTGGTCGGTTTTTGGTTGTTTTAGTCCGTTTTATAAGATAAAAGGTATGTGTAAATACACACATACCAGTAACGAAGATTACGAGAGTAATCTGAGATCCGATAAAATATCTATGGAGTAACACATTCGGAGATTACGACGTAGAAGGTACCCTAAATATCAAGATTACGGCGTAACACTTCTTCACTTACGCCGTAGGTGCCAGCTCTGGATAAGACTACATTAGTTACGGCGTAACACATTTCTCAGTTACGCCGTAACTCTCGACGGGCCTATAAATACAACCCTAATTTCCGCATTTCAACATACAACTTTCTCACACACAAAGTCAGAGATCGTTGGGAGCTTTTAGGAGGCCCTTCTTGTTAGAACCTAAGTTATCAACGTTTAAGTCAAGTCTCGGTTATTTCATCATTTGTAATAGGTTGCTAAGTTATTTAACTATGTTATGTTTAAGGGTAAGCCATTTACTCATCCAATGGGCCTCAAGCCCATATGAAATAGATAAGGGAAGAGAAGGGAATGTTGCCCTAGCTCTTCACCTATAAATAGGACATCCATGTAATGCTTACTCTTGTTGGTTATTTCAATACTATAGTGAAACTCTTGCACTTTTATTCTTCTCATTTGATCTAATCAACCAAACTCTATTTCTCATCTTATTTCTACCAAATCTATACTTGTGTTTACAAAATGGTGACCTAACAAGTGGTATCAAACGCCAAATAGTAGGTGTACGTTTTTTGTTTTTGGTCTTAACGTCCCAAAACTTGTTTTTATTCGTTATTTTTTCATTAAAATTTGCTACTTTCTTGTTTGTTTCGTGTTTCTATCACATTTTTGTCATCAAACTTGTGTTACAAACCTAAACAATCAACAAAATATCAAATTTTTTGAAAAAATTCGTACGATTTTATACTTGTACTAGTTTTCGAGATTTTTTAAATTTTCAAAAAGTGGTTCAAGTTTGCAACTTTCCTTAAGATTTCATCATTTTAAGGCTAGTTGTACAAGAATCTTGGAATAAAAACGTGTTTTTGGCTTGCTTTTATCAAAAACAAAAATCTGCCAATTTTGTACCTTTTGTCGAGAAATTTAAAACCCTAACTTTTGAGATCTTTGGTTCTTGCTCCTAAAGTGTTTTCATTGGTTACTCAGTGCTTTTCTCTCTTGTATAAGAAAGAAAACACTTCGACTCGTTGGATATTTTCGTTATTGTATAATCTTGAAAATTTTGTGGAATTTTTTTCGAAAATTTTGAATTTTCGAGATCTTTTCTGGTTTATCGAAATCTTTTGATTTTCGAGATCCTTGGAAAACTTTCGAAATCATTTCATAATTTTCGAGAACCTTACTTATTCCTACAACAGAAAAATTTCTCGATAATTTTCTTAAAAATTTCTCGATAAATTTTTTTCTCAAGAACTTTTGGAAATTTTTTTTCGAGATCTTTGGTAATTTTCGAGATCTTTTGGACTTTGACTGATTTTCAAGATATTCAACATTTTATGCTTTAGAAACATACTTGGGATAATTTTCGAAATTTGGCATAACACTTATACCTTCTACAAGATCCATTCACACACAAGTCATTCATCATGTCTTACCTACCGTACTCAAACTCACCTTATACTCAACGTCTCAGCACAGACCCTCATCATGTCATACTCTATGGTAATGAAACAAATCCTCCAATGTTGCTGAATGGAAACTACGTTACTTGGAAACGACATTTCTTGAAATGGGTTGCTGATCGTCCACAAGCTGATCTCATACTGTAATCCATTCTTCAAGGACCATATCAGATGAAATTCATTGCTGACTCATCAGGCTTCATTGAACTACAAACCATTGATACCTTGACTGGCCATGAACTTGAACAACAAGTTGCTGATTACCAAGCAAGCTGGTACATTACTCTCGGTCTTCCATTTTCTATCTACTCTATATTGAATTTTGCAACCAGTGCTCATGATATGTGGAAGCATCTTGAAGTCATACATCAGTCACACCATGATCGACGAATGCATCAGTTACTTCAGTCATGTTTGCAAAGAAAGTTCATGAAAACCATTCTCCCTGCTCCACTTGTCACACTTCACAGCTATCCGGAAGAGCGTCTGTCCAACCTTGTGCATCTTGGAGATGATCATCCAATTGAGCATAAGACATCTGGTTCATCTCATGGAAGCTTATACTATCTGAATGCCTATCTCTCGGCCCTTCAGCATGAAGCAGAGTGCTCACCAACTGAACTTGATCCTCAGACATCTTCTGTCTCTAACATCCATGACTTCGATGGAACCGATGACATGATTCTGATGGCAGACACATATGAACACCAGGTAAGTGATTTCGGTCCAATCTATGACACCGATGACATGTATCAGGCAGATGATTTTAATCCTTGCCTAATACATGACTTTGGTTCTCCCTCTGTTTCTATTTCAGATGAGGAACAAGCTGTTCAAAGTGATTCCTTGTTACCTACACAAGTAATTGATCAAATGTCCACAGTGGTGTTATTTGATGATAATGATTCAATAAACCCGGTTGTTACATTTGATGAAACAATTATACTCACTGAATATGATAACAAGGATCAAATTGAACAACCTAAACCTATGTCTGATTCGGAATCTGAACTAAGACACTTACTTATGATCAGTCAAAATCAGAACATCCAGTGTCAAGCTCTAAATGCAAAGTTGAAAGAAAAGAATGTGGCATTAACTCGGGCTCTTGAACACTGTCAATCACAACTAACACATTTCAAAAACAAAGCAGATCAAGAAACATGCTAAGCAAATATTCTTCAAAAGAACAATCAAATTCTAAAGAAACTAAGCATGCTTCCTGATTCTAATTTATTTCGTCATTATAAGTCTTTTTCAATTGAACTTAAATTATTGGAAAATGCTATTGACCGAAATTCTGAACTTACCGTAGCCACTTTTCAATCACCTCTTGCTAATGAAAGAAGAGAAATGTTTCTCACACAATTCTCTCCCAGTGTTCAACGCTTGCAGTTTTATGCTAATAAATGGGAACATGAACTTAACATGGAAATTAAAACAATTCTTAATGTCTTTCACGATTCTGAACAAGAAATCTTAAAACTAAAACGTCGAAATCAATTTTTACAAAAAGAATCTGATCGACTCTTGGAACATGTTCTTTGTGCTGATGTAATGTCTATAGTTATGAATTCTCTTTATGAATCTGGTTCTTCTATGCTTGTTGATGATCACAGTGCTGATATTGAGTTGTTATCTAAACAAATTGAGACATTAAAAGATGAAAACGTTAATCTCCGAAAACAAAATGATGATGTGCAAAACAAACATTCAAATGAGATTTTCCAACTCAACAAAAAGCTTGAATGGTGTCAAAACAAAAGTCTTGATTTCGAACTTGAATTGCAAAATCTAAAAACTTCAACATCCTTTCACAAAGAAAATGAGGAATTAAAAAGTCAAATTTCAAAATATGAAAAGGAAATTGCAGAATTGCAAGAAGTTACAGGTTTTTGGCAAAAGAGTCGTGATGAATACTTCCGTTCAAACAAAAAACTCGACAGTGAAATTCAAGATAAAATGCACATTATCATTGAGTTGAAAGAGAAAATACGTAAACTTGAAAAAAGAAAAATCTGTGAACACTAGAGTAATTGCACGAGGGATGTACTCATTAGACATAACAAACGTAGCACAACAAACTAAGAAGTCTAACTTGGATCCTTCCACTTCTACAGGAATAGTTGCCACTCCTAGCGTTAGCAGATCCAAGCGTAAAAGTATGAAATGGAAGAATAGGATTTTGCAACGTAAAAGAGGGACACTAGAAGCCACTGAAGTAGAAGAACACCCTAGGACTTTGAATAAAACTCATCCTGCACTAGATTTAGATTCTGATTTGGCAAATTGTAATCCTAATCTTTGTGTAACGAATGATGAACCTCTGAATGTTTTGAATGTTGATGCTTCTTGTGTGTTTTGTCGTAATAGTATGTTATCTGGTGATCATTCTAAATGTGTTGCAAGTTCTCTTTTATCTCGTTTTAAGAAACGTACATCAGGCAGAAAATCTAGGCCCACTAATGCTTCAAAATCTGTGCTAGGACTTATTCCTTGTGTAGTTTCTACAAATGATGTAGTCAACCCAGTAGTTGCGAACAATACCTCTAGGGAAAAGCCAACCTTAACTGAATTTGATAAAAAGAAGGCTAAATCTAGTTGGAATTGGCAACGTTGGTTACAAAGACACATAACGTTAAATGGATTCCTAAAATGCTTAATATGTGTGCTTCTAACCCAACGGAACCCACAACTTCATTGGGTTCCACCCTTACCATTGTACCATCGTCGTCTCTCTCATGTGATGCAGGTGGTGCAAATTGTTCTTTGGATTGTTGATAGCAGATGCTCCCGACATATGACAGGCAATCTCAAACTGCTCAGAAACTTTGTCTTAAAGTTTATAGGAACTGTCAGATTCGGGAATGATCATTTCGCTGCAATTATGAGGTATGGAGACTACGTCAGTGGGAATATCGAAATTAGTCGTGTGTATTATGTCGAATGCCTCGGTCACAATCTCTTTTCAGTTGGTCAATTTTGTGATGGTGATCTAGAAGTTGCATTCAGGGAGAAAACATGCTTTGTTCGTGATTTACAAGGAAATGATCTTATGTCCGGCTCACGTGAAAACAGTCTTCATACAATTTCAATGTCAGACATGACCGCTTCCTCTCCCATATGTTTACTTTCAAAGGCTGAATCGACAAAATCCTGGTTATGGCACCAACGCATGTATCATCTCAACTTTCGAACTATGACTGATCTGGCTCACCATAAACTAGTAGATGGTCTTTCAAGGTTCCGATATGCAAAATATCACTTATGTCCCGCTTGTGAACAAGGAAAGAGCAAACGTGCACACCTCAACTCCAAACCAGAACCGAGCACTGATCATGTTCTTCAACTTCTTCATATGGATTTATGTGGACCAATACGCGTACAAACGATCAATGGGAAAAGGTATATTCTTGTGATTGTTGATGACTTCTCTAAATGGACTTGGTTTAATTTCTTCGAAGCAAAGATCAAGCTCCTTCAATGATTATCACCTTTCTCACGAAAATTCAAGTTCAACTCCGCAACACTGTCAGAATCATTAGAACGGACAATGGAACTGAATCAAAAACCAAACCCTTCGTGATTATTTTGAGAAAGTGGGAATTGAACATCAAACCTCGATTGCACGGACTCCCGAACAGAATGGAGTGGTCGAAAGACGCAACAGAACGTTAGTGGAAACCGCACGAACGATGCTCATTAATGCTCAATTACTAGATTTTCTTTGGGCAGAAGCCGTCTCAACTGCATGTTACACCCAAAATCGTTGTATGATCAATAAACATCACAAAGTCACACCGTATGAAGTTGTTCACAAACGCAAGCCTAACATTCAACACTTTCATGTATTTGGTTCTCTTTGTTATCCGAATAATGATCGTGACAATCTTGGAAAGCTTAAGGCAAAAGCAGACGTCGGTATCTTCATTGGATATTGTAAAGACTCAAAAGGTTTCAGAATCTACAACCGTCGTACTAGAGAGATTCAGGAGACTATTCATGCTAATTTCGATGAGCTCACAGAAATGGCTTCTGAGCAAAACAGCTTAGGACCCGCGACCAACCGCTTAAACTTTCCAGATTCTTCAGCTGAACCTTTGTCACTAACTCGTCAAGAATTGGAAACTTTGTTCTCTCCTTTGTTCGATGATTCATTTGAGACTCGTGCACCCGATGTATCCACTAGTTCCGCTGCTCAACCTGATATTGTTCAAGTACCTGATACAACGGCTACAACAACAACAACTGTAACACCAGATGCACCCCCAGCTGAATCACCTACGATAGAGGAACAAACCGCTTCCAATACCGACAACCCAACTGAAGATCTGAACCAACAACAAGTACCCGAACCTGCAAATTATGATCCAAATGCGTTCTTCAATCCGTTTGCTCCGAACCCAGACCTTTCTGATATTGCTGAGTCGTCTACACACAATTTGGAACCAACTAATATGCAGCAGTTCCATAACCCTCAACCTTCAACACATCATTAGACTCGTGACCATCCACTCGTCAATATTATTGTTCATCCAACAGCTCCAGTCATGACTAGACAAAAACTTCATTCTGATGCCGAACATTGCATTTATGCTCTAACCGTTTGTCACGAAGAACCTAAAAACATCAAACAGGCTCTCACTTACGACAACTGGATTGAGTCAATGCAAGAGGAATACAACCAATTCAAACGGCTTGAAGTTTGGGAATTAGTTGAACGACCAGATGGAGTCTATGTTATTGGGCTAAAATGGATTTGGAAAAACAAGTTGGACGCAGAAGGCAACGTTATTCGTAACAAATCATGCTTGGTTGCTAAAGGATATACTCAGGAGGAAGGAATTGACTTTGAGGAATCTTTCGCACCAGTGGCTAGACTTGAAGCTGTACGGATATTTCTGGCATACGCCGCTCACAAAAACATGGTCGTTTATCAAATGGATGTGAAAACGGCATTTCTGAATGGTGAATTACGTGAGGAAGTATACGTCTGTCAGCCAGAGGGATTTGTTGACCCAGAGCATCCGAACCATGTCTACAGACTTAGTAAGGCTCTTTACGGTCTCAAACAAGCCCCCAGGGCGTGGTATGATAAACTTACTGCTTTCTTGCTTGCTAACTCTTTTACTAAAGGTTTGCTGGATCCAACTTTGTTTATTCAAAAACACGGGGAAGATATTTTAATTGTGCAAATATACGTCGATGACATTATTTTTGGCTCAACAAACAAAAAGTACTCAAACGCTTTTGCCAGATTAATGAAACAAAATTTTGAAATGTCAATGATGGGTGAACTTACGTTCTTTTTGGGACTACAAGTTCATCAGTCTCCCCGTGGAATTTTCCTTAATCAGTCGAAATACGCTCTTGAGATAATTAAGAAACATGGCATGACCAGTTGTGATACTTACAATACTCCTATGGCCAACACAACCAAATTAGATGCGGATCCACAGGGAAACCAGTTGACCCCAAAAAATACCGAAGTATTATTGGGTCACTGATGTACCTTACCGCTAGCAGACCGGATATTGTATTTGCTGTATTTATGTGCTCTCGCTATCAGTCCAGTCCAACTGAACGTCACCTCAATGAGGCTAAGCAAATCCTTCGATACGTAAAGGGAACCATTCACTTGGGGATCTGGTATCCGAAGGATTCCGGTTTTGAACTAATAGCTTTTTCAGACGCTGATCATGCAGGGTGTGTAGATACACGCAAAAGTACTTCTGGTGGATTGCAGTTTCTTGGAGATAAACTCGTGTCTTGGCAGTCAAAGAAGCAGGATTGCACATCACTATCGTCAACAGAAGCTGAATATGTAGCCATGTCTGCTTGCTGTGCACAAGTCATTTGGATGCGTACACAACTAATGGACCGGAGTTACTTATTCAACAAGATTCCGATGTACTGTGACTCGAAAAGTGCGATAGCAATCTCGTGCAACACGTTTCTGCATTCAAAGTCTAAGCACATTGATCTCCGTTATCACTTCATCAAGGAGCATGTTGAAAAGGACTATTGAGTTATATTTTGTGGGTACTGAATACCAACTGGCAGACTTGTTCACAAAACCACTACCCCCGGGAAGGTTTACTGAGCTAGTTCACCGGATTGGTATGAGGTGTTTGACTCCGAATGATCTCCAATCTTTTCTTGAAAACAATTAACCGAGTCAAATAACAAAACTATCTTTGTAAATATTTATCAAAAACAAAAATACAAAATCAAAAAATCTTAAAAAATCTTAAAAAATCCAAAAAGATTATACATTTTTTTTGTCTTTTTCCACATATGCATGTACACAATCTTCGTCAACACTTTGGTTTATCAAAAATTTCAAAATTTTCACACCAAGTGTTGAGGGGGAGAAAATTTTCTTCAAAATTTCAAAATCTTGTGCAAACATGTGTACTTGCATATTCATTGTAGTTATGATGTTATTTTGCATTGGTGGAACGTCAAAGGTTATCTCGTATCATTTCTTTTTCCTTTTACTTCTTTGGTAGCCTAATATGCCTTTACTATTAACTGTCGTTAACTTTAACCGTTCAATAATTTCATTAGGACTAGTTATTTGGTTCAGTTAGTAGTCTAGGGTCTATATTTGCCAAGTTGTCAAAGTTTTATAAAACTTAAACAATAACAAACACCTCCCGTTTTTTATTCTTTCACAAAATAAAAAAACCCAAAAACAAACACACCCCTTATCATCTCACGGCTAAATTCTATCTCTCAATCCTTGTTCTTGATCGTCAAAAAGTAAGTGAATTCGTGATCTTTAGCTTGTTTCAACAAATGGTTTTTAACCAATAGCGTTTTCAATGGCTAGATTTCGTGTAATTTTAATTACTAGAACTAGGTTTTTCAAAAAATTTGATTCTTGCTGTCGTGTTGTTTTAGACCATGTAATCATAGGGCTTTTGTTGCTAAACGTGTTATATTCATGTCCCTAATGTCTAATTATAACAGTTTACTCGTTTGAATTGATTTCGATAATTAGGGTTTATGTCGTATTAGGGTTTTGTGTTTGGGTGATGTTTTTGTGAATTTTATTGGTGGGATTTGTTTGTTTATGTTATTGTATCATGATTGTGCTATTTAATTGCTTCATTTCATCAGCATGCATGATCTAGACAATTAGGGTTCTTGTTCAAATTGGGGCTTTTCATTGTGATGCTATTGAGTCTAATTAAACTGCTTAGATGTGTTCTTACATGTGTTAATTGATGTAATTAGGTGGTTCCACTATATGAATTCTCGTTAAACATGTTCTAGATAATTTTTTGGGCTCGATATTTTTTGAGACCTTTATGAATGTGCCTAATTGTGATCCTAACTGATGTTTATCATTTAACATACATGTTTCATTCAAAAGATTCAAAGATTTCTCATAAAAACGTACGACTTCAATGATTTCGAAAAAATTCTTGTATAAGAATTTTTTCGAGAACTTTTCTCCTAAACTTTTTTGAGATCTTTCAAAATTTTCGAGATTTTTTCATTATCGAGAAAATCTTTGAAGATTTTGAAATATCTTAATAAAGTTTTCGAGAAAATGCAATTATCGATATCCTTTTTTAATAAAAAGATTATTGAGATCTTTTTCAGTAAAGATTATCGAGATCTTTTTCCTAAAGAGTTATCGAGATAATTCTGTTCAAAATTATCGAGAACTTTTACTAAGAATTATCGAGAACTTTTGATCATTAAATTTATCGAGATCTTTCCTATGGAATTTATCGAGATCTTTCTTGCAGAAAAGTTATCGAGATCTTTCTTGCACAAAAGTTATCGAGATCTTCATTAGTGACAGCTTTCGAGAACATTGTTGGTCATATTTTCGAGATCATGTATAACATATTTTTGAGTATTCAAGTGATTGTAATTTTTCGAAAACTTGCATATTGAATGAATCCTCATGAATATGTGTATTGTGAGAATGTTAGTTAACTTGTGATTGTATTGTTGTTATTAAACATGTTACCAAAAGACTTACGTGCATTAAATGTTATATCATCTTAGTTACATGTTAAATAATAATACCGTCATTAATCACATATTAATTAACTGGACCATAATTGCAACATATATGTCTCTGAATATCAAATGTGAACTCGGACTAATGACTAACATATCTGGATGTTTGATTTCATGACATGACACTTTCAGAACACAAATGGCTCAACAAGATGAATCAGTTACACAACAACAGAACCTCCCACTACTTACACTTGGTGAATTTCTCCCTCCAGACTACAATGTAGGCTTTGACCAGAACAATCTTCGCATCGACTTCAACAAACTGAGCATACCTGATGATACATGCAATATTGTCAAGAACATTCTTCTGGCTCATCCATGCAAGCCACTGCTCACCAAATCCACATCAGTACCAACCTTCTACATCCATCAGTTCTGGCACTCAGCTAAGGCCAACTTGGATGACAAATCCTTCACCGTCAAGCTGGAACGTCAACAATACACCATTGATCATGACACTCTTCGTGAAGCTCTCATGTTACCAACTTACAAAGAATATCATCCGATGCTGACTGAACTGGAAATCCTTGATTACTTCATTGATCTTGGATACGATATTCCTGACAATGAATCACTCACACTTCTCTCAAAATTCAATGTCAAATATCTGCCGCAACCATGGAGAACCTTCTACATGCTGATTGTCAGATCCATCTCAGGAAGAAAGAGTGGTCATGAGCATTCAAGGTTGGAACACATGCAAGTATTTAGGGGAATGATGACAATGACACCGATTAACTTTGCTGCACCTATAATGAGCGACATGCTCCATCACATTCATAATGATCGTGACAGAGCCATGATTCCGTTCATCAGGTTCACCAAATTACTCATCGCATACTTCATTGAGAAAACCCCCGAATTCCTCAAAAGGATGCTTGACAGGACTGAACCAAGAGACATAATGAACGAAGATGCAAAGATTTCTTTTGTCAAGTCCATCAGGTTCGTTCCAAGAACCAAAGGCATGAGAATCCCAGATCACTTCTTGAATGATGAGATCAAAAAGACTCAGAACTTCAAGATTTATGATAAAGCATTCAAGGCTGGGAGAGTTGGTTTCAATGAGAAAGAAGATGAACCAGCATCGATAGTTCGAACCCGAAGCAGAAGGGGTGGCAAATCTGGTAGCTCAAGCAGTACTACAACTTCACAACAACCAAAGACTGCTCAAAAGCCACCCACCAGACCAAGAAGGAAAGCTGCACCTAAGCAGATTCCTCAGGATGAACCGTCAGCCTCTTCATCAGAAACAGAGACTGAATCTGATTTTGGCTCTGATGATACGAAAAGTGTTACGCTTTTAGGGGGTCATTTAAGCCCTAATTCGTATAAATGTGATCAAATATTGCCCTAAATCGTTCCTTTTGTCATTTTAGGTGCTTTTGAGAGGAATTCTGGAAAACATGCATATTTGGACGTTTTTGGAGCATAAAAGTGAAGAAAACGACAGAGTCTCAAAGAAGCTGGAATTTACAACCTGACGGCGTCAGGAGTTACAAGGTGACGCCGTCAGCAAGGATGACAAAAGAGTGGAATTCAATTATCAAACGACAAGCCAGAAAGATTTCATGAATTAACACCTGACGGCGTCAGGTGTTGGAGAAAGTAGGCCGTCACGTGTTAAGTTAAAGAAAGACAGCCCCAGAAGGATTTACAAGCTGACCACGTCCCAAATGGATCTAGGCCATCCGATAACCCTAAAGGCGGCGAGCTGACGGCGTCAGGACTTATAACCTGACTCCGTCCCAATGTATTTTCTATATATATTTTCCAAATTCTCATTCATTAGGGTGGAACTTTGTGGAGAACTTTTAGGGCAAAACCCTAAGGACGAATTTTCTGTATTTTTTAGGGTTTCCAACCCTTGGAACCCTAGTGCTTAATCAAGATAAGTCTTCACTTTAATTCAATCAATATGTCTATGTGTTGGTTGTCTATCTATCTTACTTATCTTTTGATTAACATGAGTAGCTAAATTCCCTAGTGTTTGCTTAGATCTAATGAAACCTAACTATTAATTATTGGTTGATTGGTGTGTGTTGTTGTTTGTTGGGATGATTGTTCCATCAATGTTAGGCTCAAGAAAACTGGCCAACCTCCTTTATGGTAACGTGCTTGAACGTCTTGGGAAACATGTAGCCAAGGCATACTAGGCTATTAAGGTAGTATTTAACGCATGAGCCACTGTTTACAACCCCTATGGTTGTGCCGTGCATGGCATAGGGCGAGATAAGAGCTCATAGAATTGGAGAGATATGTATGCCACTCCATGAGTTATTAGGAATACACCCTTCATCCACACAAGTAACATACATATCAATTAACCGGTAAAAGATAGTTAGGGAGTAATGAAATCTAAGTAAACACAATTTTCTCCATATTGTTTTCACAACCACAATAGTTTAGATATTTATTTTATTTTAATTTGCATAAGTAGTAAACTTGGGTTAGTTGACTAGCAACTAATTCCGCCCTTCTTCCAAAACCGAGATTTTACTTGCTTTCAAAAAAATATAAAAATACAAAAAGAATCTTCCTTCCACCCTTAGACCTATTAGAGTAGTTTTTCTATCCTAACGAACACTATTCCCTGTGAGAGAACGATCAATCCCCCGTACTTACCACTATCCTATACTACATCGGTCAGGTACACTGCCTGGTGGGGTTGTAAGCCTCTTGAGATCCCTCGAGAGGTAAAACCTGTTGTAAGGTCACAAAACCACGCATCAAGTTTTTGGCGCCGCTGCCAGCGAATAGTTATTGTTTAGGTAGATTTTTTATTTATTTAGGTCTACTCCCTAGAATCTTTTCTAGTGAGATTTTTATTTTCTTTTTATTAGCTTTCTAGTAGTCTATCTTTTCTTTGTGATTTTGTTCGTAGAATTTCCCATTAATTATTCCGTTGGCCATTATGGATAACGAGAATCCACCCCTTACAGTGGACGAAGTGGCTTGGTTACGTAGCCAAATTGAGGAAGAGATAAGTGAACTTAGGTAACTCAATAGTATGATTGATATAGAGCTTGAGTATGCCCTTAATGACTTAGCAACCGCCGTGTACTCAGACAATTACTTAGAAGATAATAATCTTACGGTTGATGAGTTAGTTGAGAAACTCTATGAGGAGGAGAAAGATCCTAGGTTGGATGATCATTACAATCTATACCCCACTAAGGAAGAGATCGCCTACTATAACAACCTAGTAGATAACCCTAGACCACCCTTTGTTAGGATCGACCCAAAAATTAAGAGGGGTGATCCTGGGAATGTGAAGATACCATGTATGATTGGGTACCAATATGTTGAGCATGCGTACATTGANCTTACGGTTGATGAGTTAGTTGAGAAACTCTATGAGGAGGAGAAAGATCCTAGGTTGGATGATCATTACAATCTATACCCCACTAAGGAAGAGATCGCCTACTATAACAACCTAGTAGATAACCCTAGACCACCCTTTGTTAGGATCGACCCAAAAATTAAGAGGGGTGATCCTGGGAATGTGAAGATACCATGTATGATTGGGTACCAATATGTTGAGCATGCGTACATTGACTGTAAATCCCCAATCAACGCAATGTCCTCAAGCCTTTATAGCCACATCATGAACAAACCTCTTGAACCTAGGAAAGACCCAAAGTATCTCGATGGAGTTTGTAACTTCGTTGGAAGGGTTAAGGGTATTCATGTCCTTGTCGGAAATTTCACCTTTATCATCGATTTCATGGTCCTAGAAGATTTAGCAAGTGTTATTGACAACCGCTTATCTCACGTTGTGTTAGGAAAACCATTTGTTGAAGTGTCTAATTTGGAGTATAATCATTTGGAAGGCACGGTTCAGTTTTCTAATAGCATTGATAGAATCACGTATAGGATGCCCTATAAAGAAAAAGAATTCCGGTTTGTGCCTCGACTAGACAAAGATAACATTGGTGCAGTTGAGGACATCAATGATGAGGATAAGGAAAAAGGCATGAACTATGTTTGGGATAAGAGAAGCCTTTATTATAAAGATTGCTTGAGCCTAGGACCTAAATATAAAATTGATATGGAGATTGTTAGGAGGATTAGAGAGGCAATGGAGAGGCAAAACGGTAAAACATAGAATCGGTGACTTTGAGTCTAGCTACAAGACTCGTTAATAAAGAAAAGCGCTTCTTGGGAGGCAACCCATGTCTTGTGTGTTTTTGTGTGTTTATTTGATTTTATTTGCTTCCGTATGTAAGTAATATTTCTTGTTATTGATTCATGCTTCAAACTAAATTGTGAAAATGCTTTATTTTGTTTTTAACTTCGTCTTAACTACATATAAAGGTATTTTGCAAAAGCTAAGTGTAAGGGAAATCTAAATCGGTTTATAAAGAACGAATGGACATGTATCATAACAACGAAATTAGCTTACATATTAGTACTTGTTTGAGTCAAATGCTTGCATCGAGTCATAATGAATTTTTGCAGGAATTTCCAGGAAGTAAGATCTACTTTTTCCAGAATTTTTCCCGGAAACTTAACATGAGAATTCTGTCAGAACTTTCTGACGGCGTCAGGGTTAACACCTGACGGCGTCAGGTTATAATTTTCTGCAATTTTTGAAAGTTTTGTAATTTTCCGGAAAACTAAAAAAGTTTTGTCAATTCTTTAACTTATAATCTCCAGGAATTCTGCAATATATTCATTCCACAAGCATTATATCTTATTATATAGAATTTACCGCCGATTTTACGCGAGGTTGGCCTTTATCTTTTTCAGGTTAACAGGTTATTTTGGACGAGAAGATGATTTATTATTTCGGAAGGGAAGCTTTGAACGTTCGTCTATCTTGGAAGAAGATCTAACCATGTTACCTCACTATCCACAACAAATGATTCTGGGGAGTATTTGATTTCATTCTTTCATCTTATTTACTTTTACGTCTTTTATTTGAACATTGGGGACAATGTTCGGTTTAAGTGTAAGGGGGGTAAATGAAAGCACCGTTGAGAATATACTTACGCTTGATGTTTTGCTTTGTTTGATAGTAGATTTGTAATAAAACCAAGAGAAATATTTGTTAGGGCAATTTTAGCGCCAATTTAAAATTTTTTACAACATTTAGAAGTGAAACCTTGATCTTATTGAGCGTCTCATGGATAGGGAATTGTATGACTAGCACAAAAACCGTACCACTAAAAAATTTTCCACCCCAAATATGTGAGGTTCGCCCCTAGAATTGGTAGGAAAAGCATCCATCTTTGGTGCTATGATGTGAGTTCCGGTAGCACTTAGATTCTAGAACTTGCGTTAGGACCATCTCAAATCCACAAGTGAGACTACATTCGTGTAGTTAAGATTTACTACATGATAAGAGGCATTAGGATTAACCTATTGTTTTACACCCGTGCTTTTGTTATAATTACGTTGACTACATTGGTCAAGTAATTCTCCCACACCCTTTGCGTTGTACCCATTTTTGGTACACGATACCCCTAGTACACCCCTCCAAGCCTATCCTTTCGTTTTGACCTTTGAGCATCTTACTCAAAGTGAGAATTTGTTTACACCCCACTAAATGTACACCCAAATCGCCTTAGCCTACCTTGTATGCACCCACCTTTGGTGCATTATTGTGAAAACATTTGTTAAACCCTTAGTTAATTATCCGGTCAATTACATGGTTGCTAAGTTAAGTCATATCCTTGTACATATTGTTTTGGGACGATTGGGACTCATGGGTAAAGTACTAGTGTAATAAAGTAATGGGGAAGAGCAACATTATTACCCCCATATGTGCTAAATATTTAAAAAGTACTCCAAGTTTTTCGATTATCTTAATTCGAGTCATTAGAATAGTGATTGTAAAGTTATGTAAAGATTCAAGTGTAAGGGGAATGCAACTCCCCTATGATGTATTATTTTGGATGGTAGGGCAAGAATGTATGAAAAAAAAAATCGAAAAATCAAGAAAAATACAAAAAAATATGAAAAAGAAGAAGAAAAACATACAGACTACCATCCCGTTTCCTTTTATGTTCTTTTAAGTTCTTTGTTATTTCATTTTTAGACTAAGATCGAGTCGAGTCTTGACTTAAGCAACGATGTAGAGTGCATGTATTTGATCATGATAATTAGCTTGCCACCACTAAATATCCTTTATTCCAACCAAACCGTGTTATCATATCCCTACACCTTACGTTACAACCCTTTATAAAGCCCTCTTTGATAGTTTATCTTAGGTGCTTACGCCTAGTGGGGGGAGTAATTGATCTTCTCCCAAGCCTATGGTAATCTATTTGCTATGACAGGTAGTGAGTGTTATTTTCCGTTTCCATTTATGAGATATAAACTTTATGACATTTGAGAGATGTGAGAATCCAAACACTATTTGTGAGGTGCTAGTGTATGATTTCCGTGCTTATTATGGTTAGGGTGTAATGACTATTTGTTGTAATTACTTTTATATTCGTGCTAAATGACCCCTAACTCATATTTTGATTGGAATAAAAGCTCATTTGCTTGAGGACAAGCAAATCTCAAGTGTAAGGGTAATTGATGAGACGAAAAGTGTTACGCTTTTAGGGGGTCATTTAAGCCCTAATTCGTATAAATGTGATCAAATATTGCCCTAAATCGTTCCTTTTGTCATTTTAGGTGCTTTTGAGAGGAATTCTGGAAAACATGCATATTTGGACGTTTTTGGAGCATAAAAGTGAAGAAAACGACAAAGTCTCAAAGAAGCTGGAATTTACAACCTGACGGCGTCAGGAGTTACAATTTGACGCCGTCAGCAAGGATGACAAAAGAGTGGAATTCAATTATCAAACGACAGGCCAGAAAGATTTCATGAATTAACACCTGACGGCGTCAGGTGTTGGAGAAAGTAGGCCGTCACGTGTTAAGTTAAAGAAAGACGGCCCAGAAGGATTTACAAGCTGACCACGTCCCAAATGGATCTAGGCCATCCGATAACCCTAAAGGCGGCGAGCTGACGGCGTCAGGACTTATAACCTGACTCCGTCCCAATGTATTTTCTATATATATTTTCCAAATTCTCATTCATTAGGGTGGAACTTTGTGGAGAACTTTTAGGGCAAAACCCTAAGGACGAATTTTCTGTATTTTTTAGGGTTTCCAACCCTTGGAACCCTAGTGCTTAATCAAGATAAGTCTTCACTTTAATTCAATCAATATGTCTATGTGTTGGTTGTCTATCTATCTTACTTATCTTTTGATTAACATGAGTAGCTAAATTCCCTAGTGTTTGCTTAGATCTAATGAAACCTAACTATTGATTATTGGTTGGGATTGGTGTGTGTTGTTATTTGTTGGGGGCATGATTGTTTCATCGGATGTTAGGTCAAGAAAAAGCTTGGCCCAACCTCCTTTATGGTAACGTGCTTGAACGTCTGGGAAACATGTAGCCGAGGCGATACTAAGCTATTAAGGTAGTATTTAACGCCCATGAGCACTGTTTACAACCCCCTGATGGTTGTGCCGTGCATGGCATAGGGCGGAGATAAGAGCTCATAGAATTGGAGAGGAGTATTGGTATTGCCACTGCCATGAGTTATTAGGAATACACCCTTCATGCCCACACAAGTAACGACACATATCAATTAACGGTAAAAGATAGTGTAGGAGTAATGAAATCTAAGTAAAACACAACTTTCTGCCATATTGTTTTCACAACACAACTTGTTTAAGATTATTTTATTTTAATTGTATTATATAAACTTGGTTAGTTGATTAACAACTAATTCCGCCCCTTTTCCAAAACCGAGATTTTTAATTGCTTTCACAAAAATATAAAAATACAAAAAGAATCCTTTCCACCCTTAGACCTTTAGAGTAGTTTTTCTATCCTAACGAACACTATTTCCCTGAGAGAACGATCAATCCCCCGTACTTACCACTATCCTATACTACATCGGTCAGGTACACTGCCTGGTGGGGTTGTAAGCCTCTTGAGATCCCTCGAGAGGTAAAACCTGTTGTAAGGTCACAAAACCACGCATCAGGCTCTAAATCAGATGAAGAAGCTGACTATGAAAGAAGGTCAAAGGCTCCGGATGACCAAGAAGAACAACTTGATGAAGAAGAAGAGTTTCCAGGGCTTGAACTGACAAAACAATTAAGCAAGGAAACTGCTGAAAAAGAACAGAGAAAAGGTACAAGCTTAACTATTAATGAACCGAGTGGTGTTCAAGTTGAAGAAGCTGATCAAGAACCACCTGTTGTGCCACTGGTTGACAAGCGAAAACTCAAGAGTATCGTTGTCGACACCAGGGGAGAAAAGAAACAGGAAGAGAAAGAACTCAGGGAAGCTACTCGTCTAAGTCTCCAACAACCTCACCAAACACCGCAAAATCTTCAAGGACATGAGGTTGGATCCAGTAGCACCGTAGTTCCTCAAATCGAAACCGAACAACGTGATTCTGAAGGGAACACAATAATGACGGAAGCTACAAAGGAAAAAGAACAGACTGAGTACATCACTGACGATTTCGTTGCTCAAGTTGAGAAAGAGGAGGAATTTAAGAAGAAAGTTAGAGAAGAGACGGATAGGTTGCTTCGTGGACTTGATCATGACGAAGAACCTTTTAACACTGATAAACTCATCAACTCTCCTCCGCACTCATCTTCACAGAATCCCCCGATTCCATCAAGTTCACCTCCAAAGGATCCCTCACCGCCCCCATCAGAACCAGAGCATGAATCATATTCATCTTCATCATCACATCACTCATCACCACCACCAACAAAGAAAACATCCAAAGGCAAGTCAGACAAGAAGAAGAAGGGAGACAAGGCATCCACGACTGCATCAAAACGGATCAAGAAAGCTCTTGATTTGACAAGGAAGAAGAGGAAGGAGACACAACAGCCATCCGGAGATCTAAAGACCAAGTACAACTGCTCTCCAAACAGGTCAAGACCTTGACGTCACAAGTCAAAGATCTCAAGGATAATAGTGCACTTGCTAACAAGTTACTACAAGCTGACATGGGCGAGATGATCCAGAACTATACAAAGGAATATCTGAATGAAAATCTCGCTGCAATTGCCAAACCGGCTGTGTCTTCACTTATCGAGCCAATTCATTCAACGTTGAACACCAGGATCAAGCACACAATTGAGCGAATGCTTGAATCTACTCCATTCTACCTCCAAACTAACAAGCCTCCACCAACACCTGAACAACTTCCCATCGAACAACTACGAGACTTGTTAGCAGCAAAACTCAGAAACAAGGAGGAGAAAACACCTGAAGAATCAACAATGTTTGAGGCTCTTCAAGCCATAGCGTCAAAAGAATCTTGCAAGGATGCTGTTGGACAACATAAATGACCAAGGCAAGATGATGATCCTGACTCCGATCCCAAAAGCAAGAAGTCAAGGAAGTCAGACAAACCATCTTCATCTCACCAGCCCTGCAAGACCTCTAAGGCTCCTCCTTCCAAACAAAGAACTCCAGCATCCGGGTCAGCTCCAAAACAATCAGAGGAACCTTTCGTGCTTCAACAGCTTGATACTCAGGAAGGAACAGCAACAGCAATACCAGAATCAGAAATTCCTGCATTTCAAGCCGGTCCATCTGACACAACCAAGACAAAAGAGAAGAAGAAGTCTTCAAGGTCTACGAAGCAGAAGCAAAAGACTACTCAATTCTCATGGCTAGACATGAAGCACGTGAATCTGATTGGTCAACGATGATCAAAGCACAACCACCGCTTGAAACCGACGAACCATTGCCGGGTAATACTTTGCAGATGACTCAGAGTATTATGTCGGGTCTTCAAGTTGAAAGGTTCACAAAGACTGAACTGAAGCGGATCAATCGTGAAGCCATGGACTTTCTCACGAAAAGATCAGGAAACAAGGTTGAACTTGATTACCACATGGAGAACATAGCCTGTGCTTTATCTGGCTCGTTCGACTGGCTCAACCCTGAATCAAATGTCGATACAGAAACAAATAAACCTTACTTCACGGATTGGACAAAACCACTACCTCTACTTGGCTATCCAGAAAAACCTAAGATCCCATTAAGACGCTTCTTCAACATTGACTTTCGATACCTTCAGACTGCACACGAGACCTCCAAGGAACGATATGCATCTTCACTCACACTTTCAATTCCAGCTGCCCGATATGAATTACCAGACATTGAAGAGCTCGCACCAATCTACTACAAATCAGTTTTCGAATACAATAGAGATGCTCTTCTTGGAATTCAACATTGGCCTGAAAGACGAAGGCTCGGCTATACACACAGACTACATCTGAAGTCGAGTGAAAATGTGAAGTAGCCGCTGCGTATCGTTGCAGTAATGGAGATCGTTGAAGATAGGAAATTTGGCTACACTTTTATGAAGGAAATCATCGTCAAAAGACAAGATGAGAAGCGGTACAAGTTCAATGAAGCAGACTTCCCAGACTTAAACCGAAATGATATTGAAGATATGTATCTGATAAAGGTACAAGGAAAGCTGCTCAACTTTGAGAGAGATACTCAGTACAACTTCATCGCATCTCTCCTGCTCTACATCAGATGGTTGATAGTTCAAGAAAGAGTGGAAGATCTCTAGCTAGGTGTGGAAAGTTATCAGAACACCATCAACCTTACTCAACCACAACTCCTGATTCCTGAAATCACGGGGATGTCACAATACACTCTCGTACAACAACCGACATTTGGAATCACCTACCTCAACAGCAAAAATCAGATTCAATTCATGCGGTTCGATGAGATTCCAAAGTTTTGTGATGTCACACTTCAAAGAGTTCGTGATGGGTTAGCTGAAAGGTTGGAGGATGAAAAGAAAAGGCTGAAAAAGGGTCAGGCAACCAGGTGGAAAGCTAATGGACGCAGAATGATCAGAAACTTTGTCCATACAATTGAAGAAAGGCTATATCGTCGACAACAGATCAGACGGTTGGAAAGCTATTAGCATTGTATTTTTATATTATGAAGTGTCGGTCATTATATTCTAGAATCATGTAATAGGTTGCGTTAGAAAGCGTTTTAGGAAGTTATATGTTCATTTATCAATTACTAGAAAGTCTAAGGGCCAAATATATAAAAGAACAAAAGCCCTAGACTTCACACCAATATATACATTGTATACCTTCATTTAGAAGGTTGGTTGATCATTTGGCAATAAACACATAGTTCTTATTTCACACACTTGATCCTCCCAACTCTCTCTCTCTACATCTCACTTTCTCTCTCTAAGATTTGATGAATAAGGTCGTGATTTAGGTTGTATACGGGTTCCTACAAGTGGTATCAATCGCCAAGGGATAGATTTAGGTTGGTTTAGATTTAGTTTTGATTGGTTTTTGGCTCGTTTGGATAGGTTTTTGGTCGTTTGGGTTTTATTCAACTCGTTAGGTTTCTTCTTTAGCAAGCAAGGTTCATTTGATTAAAAGTTAATGGTTTTTTGATGTTTTGATTCATTTAGACTCGTTTAGGATCAAACATAACTCGTTCTTGCATCAAAAAATTCGTACAGCTTAAAATATTTTTAGGGTTTTGCGAGTTTGAAATGGGGTTTAGCGAGTATGGGACTTTTTGATTTAGTTTTGCGAGTATCAGGATTTTGTTAGCGAGTATGAAGCTTTTTGTTAGCGAGTATTGATTTCTGATTGCGAGTATTGATTTCTTTAGCGAGTATCAAATATATTTGGCGAGTATGCCTTTGTACCTTATCGTTAGCGAGTAAGGTTTCTTTATACTTAGCGAGTATCACCTATACTTTGCGAGTATCAACAATATCTTAGCGAGTATCACAAATCCTTAGCGAGTATCAACCAGACCTTGCGAGTTTCAAACTGATTTTAGCGAGTATCAAATTGAATCCTAGCGAGTATCAAGAATTCTTAGCGAGTATCAGTCTTCCAAACTTTAGCGAGTATTAACTTGAACCTTAGCGAGTATCAAAGACAATTTTAGCGAGTTTGAAATTTTCATTTGCGAGTATGGGAAATATTCTAAGTTGCGAGTAAGAAGATCTGTGATAGTGAGTATGGAATCAAAACAAATCCTGCGAGTAACAACCCCAATATCTTAGTAAGTTTGCACAAAAAAAAAAGTTAAAAAAAAAGAGTTTTTTGGCGGGAAAATTTGAGTAAAATTTATTTTTTACAGGAGATTAAACGTTCAATTTTTATGCGAGATTTAAATTTTGGTATAACGTTGAAAATTTTGACCAAAAATTCAAATTTTTAGGCCAAAATTCAAATTTTTTCAGTAAAATTTGGCGTCGAAATTTTTAAAACTCAAATTTTTCGTGCAACCTTAGAATTGCATTCCATAGTGTTTTTCAAATTTTGGGTTAGAAAATTTTCAAATTAGATTTTTGGAGGGAAAATTCAAACTCACTAAGAACAACCGTTTACGCCTTTAAAGTTTCATCAAACCTAATCTACAGCAACAACAACCTAAGTTCATCCTAAAGATACAACAACAACTTTTCACGACACGTCACTTTGAATCAGATCATAATGGCAACTCAACAAGATATTCATGCTGCCGGTGCTGAGAACCGTCCTCCTATGCTTGAAAAAGGTGGTTATCTTCCATGGACAAGCCGTATGCTTCGCTACATCAAAACCAAACAAGATCTTGGTAAGCTCATGATCAAATCCATTCAAAATGGTCCATTTCAGCCAAAAGAAATCCTTGATCCGGGTAATCCAGATGGAACACCTCCTACTCAACCATTCTTTCGTCTCCAAAAAGAAGAAGATTACACAGCTGCAGACTGGAAGCAGATTGAAGCAGATGATATGGCAATGCATCTCATTCAACTTGGTTTACCTCGTGAGATCTTTGCTGCAGTCGACAGTTGTGAAACAGCTTATGCTATGTGGGAACGAGTTAGAAGACTTTGTCATGGAACGGAAATTGGACAACAAGATGTTGAGAACAAGCTTCTAACAGAATGGGAAAACTTCACGTCTACAGCAGGTGAACAGATTGATTCATACTACACCAGGTTCTGTACCTTGATGAATGAGCTGATCAGAAACAAGTTGGAACCACGACAAATTGTGACAAACATCAAGTTCATCAACAATCTACCAGAAGAATGGGGTCGATATGTCACAATTGTCAACCAAACAAAGAATCTTCATCAGGTGGATTATGATCAACTCTATGACTTTTTGAAGCAAAACCAAGCTGAGGCAAATGAAGTTAGGAAGGAAAAGGTGGCTAAGAATCATGATCCTCTTGCACTCATTGCTACAACACCAACACCTCTACCAGTGAACACACAACAACCATCATTATCTTCCACTCACAACTATGTGCAACAACCATACGTTTCACAACCAACACCTATCTATCAACAATCATTCTACCCACAACAACACGAAGTCATTCCACAACAACTACCAGATCAACAATTCCAAGAACCCGAATTCACTGATAATGATGAGAATCTTGCTGCAATAACTCAAGCATTTGCTCTTCTGACTAAGGCATTCCAAGGACGCTATTCAACTCCAACTAACAACAACCAACGAATTTCATCGAACACTCGTAACAAGCAGATTGCTCAACCGAGGTTCAACATGGGCAATACGGGTCAAATGGTTGGTGTTATGGGGAATCAGTAAGGATATGCTACGGGCTTTAACATGGGGAATCAGAATCAAATGGGTCAGTATGCAGGAAATAGGAAAAGTAAAAGGAACCAGATTGGTCAGTTTGTTGGGAATCAGCGAGGTCAGTATGTTGGTAATCAGGCTATGGGTAATCAGGTTGGAAATGTTGCAACTCAGGTTGGAGGGAATAATGGGAATGTGAACATGAATCAGGGAAATTTGGTTAGTGTTTCAATTGTCAGGGTGTCGGTCACATGGCAAGGAACTGTCCTTCAAGGGTGGATAAGAAAAATCCTGAGTACTTGCAGAAAGCATTGATGCTGGCTCAGAAGCAGCAAGCAGGATTTCAGTTGAATGCTGAGGAGATTGACTACATGGCACTTATGGATGATATGGAAGATTGTGAAGATATTGATGTGAACTGCATATTCATGGCGAATCTCCAGGAGGCTAAGTACGACACAGATTCTGAGACACCACCAGTTTTTGATGCTAATGTGATATCTGAGGTACCATTAAACAATTCTTTCAACAATAATGATATGTTTAATATGTCCCCTCATGAGGAACAACATTCTGAGACACAAGTATTCGATTATGATACATACCAGGAAATGCCGAATAATAGCAATATTGATTCGTCAAATCCCGATATGAATCATAATGGAGGCTTTGTTTCACAGCATGCTGAGAATGATGAGGAAACACGTGCTTTATTTGAATCATTGTTGAATAATTGTCAAATTGAGATTGAGAATGTGAAAAAGGTCAATCGCGAAGCTAAGGCCGCGAATGCTAAATTGACCGCTGAGCTTGCGAGATACAAGGAAAAAGAAAAAGCTTTTCAATTTCATACACAAAGATTGTCTGAATTAGAAACTGGTTATCAAAATTCTGTTTCAAGGGAAAAACATTTGCAAATAAAATATGATACACTTGATGTTAATTTACAAAAGCAAATTAGATCCCTAAATGCGGAAATTTCTGATTTACAAAACCAACTTTCTAAACATAAAACAGCTTATACCAATCTTCAAAAAGAACGGGATGAGTTGAAAAAGGAATTTGCAAAGAAAGAAGATAAGCTTTTAAAAGAAATCAAAGAGTCAGAACATAAGATTGCAAAACTTGAAGATTTGTTGGTTAAAACGGGTCATTCATCACAATCTCATAAAATGATTGCAAATCACACAGATCCGATTTACCACACAAAATATAAAATGGCTCTTGGTCAAACACCTTGTAATCTCAAGAAAGCTCGGCAAGAACAGAATGTGATTTACAATGGTAATGTGCTTTATGAGAAACATGATCCTCCTTATGTGCGCGATTATGATGACACAATAGCTCATGCGAAATAGAGTCACAATAAAATGAAACAAAAGAATCCAGATTTAAAACCAATTGATTATAACAAATGGAACGAACTTAATGGAATCACTTTTGTCCCTAAAAAACAAACACCAAATGTTTCCAAATCATCAATTTTCAAGAAAATGCTTTCAAAACCACAAGTTGTCTCTAAAAATCTTTCAAAAATGGAACAAATGTCGTCAGACAATCCTTTTAACACAAGTGAAACTAGAGGCATACTTGATGATGTGAAAAAGAGAATCAAAGTTCTTCAAAGCATTGTTGTTTCCAAAACAAGAATCAGTATTGAAAATTGGCACTCGAGTTTTCATAAAGAACAGAAAAAGGTTTTTCAAACCGAAATTACAATCCCACTGTATAACATCAGTGCGAGAGTGATTCATCTTGAAAATGCTTTGTTAAAAGAAACAACCGACTTTGTCAAGGACCACAAATCCCTGGTAAAGGAAGTTAATGAAACTCATGAACACATGAAACTTTTGGATAGATTAAATGACTCTCTCTTCGAAGCTGTTATGTCTACTGATGTGATGTCTATTATCTTGCAAACATATTCTGTTGAGGATGATGGGAGACTTCGAGCTGAGACCTCCGCAATTGTTTCAAAATATGAAAATGCTCTTATTAAACTTGAAAAAGAAAACTTGTCATATTTTAAACAACTTGATCGAAAAAAGGAAGAATGCAAGTATGACAAATTGTCGTATGAGCGTGATTTCAAGAAGTTGCAAGAGCAAAATGATCTTTTGAAGTCTCAGCTTGAAAGTTTAAAAGGAAAGGGTGTGGAAACTAAGCTTGGAAAACCAAAGACTTCGGAGAAACCAAATGCTTTTAATTCGGTTGTAAAACCAAAAATGTCAATTTCTCGGTTTGCTCCAAAAGTCGATGTGAACAAAGATTTATCAAAAACAGTCACTCCATCACCTTTGCCTAAAAATGTTGAAAAAGAAAAGAATGTTGAGAAAAACAAAGCTGTTGTCGATAAACCAAAAGTGTTAGCACCTGGCCTTTTTAGGATTAGTCCCACTACTGCGTGTGTCTCAACATCTAGGACTAATGAAAAATGCACAAAGGATAATTCTACTAAGCCTAAGGATGCAAAAAGTGACAACAAAATAAATTCTAATGAGTGTAACTTACCTTCTACAGGAGTAGCAAGCACCTCTAGGAGCAGCAGACTAAGCCTAGGAGCAATACAAGGAACAATAGTAGTCTCGCCNATTTATCAAAAACAGTCACTCCATCACCTTTGCCTAAAAATGTTGAAAAAGAAAGGAATATTGAGAAAAACAAAGCTGTTGTCGATAAACCAAAAGTGTTAGCACCTGGCCTTTTTAGGATTAGTCCCACTACTACGTGTGCCTCAACAACTAGGACTAATGAAAAATGCACAAAGGATAATTCTACTAAGCCTAAGGATGCTAAAAGTGACAACAAAGTAAATTCTAATGAGTGTAACTTACCTTCTACAGGAGTAGCAAGCACCTCTAGCAGCAGCAGACTAAAGCCTAGGAGCAATACAAGGAACAATAGAGTCTCGCCTGTCTCTAAGAGTAGTTGCAAGAATAAAGTTGAAGAAGTAGAAGAACACCATAGGAATTTATCGCCTTGTAATAAGAGACATATTTCATCTGAATGTAATGTCGAGCGTACTGTTTCTAATGCATGTAATGAATCTGTTCGTTTACAATGCAAAAAGTCTTTAATTAATGATGTTCATGATGAATGTGTTTCTGAGAATGAGAATGTGATGCCTAAACAGAAAGATGTTCCGAAAGGACCTAGTGCTAAATCTAGATATGTGGCTAACCTAATTAAAAAACTTAGGAACACCACTAATATTTACACGCCTAGGGATTACCTTAATTATTGTGCATGGATTCCAACGGGTAGAGAATTCATAATTCAGGGTGGTACACTAGAAATATTTCAAGCTAAACAAGTAGCACCCGTCTCTGAATGTGATTTTGCTTGTACCTCTAACCCCATGGAACCTAATTCCAAAAGGTTTCCAAATACGAAATCTTCTGTTATTGGCAGGTTGTCAAAATTTGTCTTTGGATCATCGACTCGGGTTGCTCCAAGCACATGACCGGGAACTTAAAGCTGCTGATCAACTTTGTATGGAAATTTATGGGAACAGTTCGTTTCGGAAATGATCACATTGCAGCTATTTCGGGTTATGGAGATCTTCAGTTTGGAAATTACTTAATCACTCGGGTTTACTACGTTCAAGGGTTGGGACACAATTTGTTTTCAGTTGATCAGTTTTGTGATGCAGATTTAGAGGTGGCATTCAGGAGAAATAAGGTTTTTGTCAGAAATTTGGTTGGGGATGATCTCTTAACTGGAAATCGTAGCACAAACCTTTATGCAATCGACATCAACAAAATGGCATCCTCATCACCAATTTGTCTCATGAAACGAGCAACTGATACAAAGTCATGGTTGTGGCATCGAAGATTATCTCACCTCAATTTCGACACCATCAACAAACTTGCAAAAGATAACATCGTCACCGGACTTCCCAAGTTCAAATACACCAAAGATCACTTATGTCCATCATGTGAACAAGGAAAAAGCAAAAGAGCTACCTATAAACCCAAAACCGTACCTAGTTCGGAAGCAAGGTTGCATCTGTTACACATGGACTTATGTGGCCCAATGAGAGTTGAAAGTATCAATGGGAAGAAGTATATTCTTGTTATTGTTGATGATTACTCAAGATATACATGGGTAAAGTTTTTGAGATCGAAAGATGAAGCACCTGGTCACATCATCACCTTTCTGAAGCGAATTCAAGTTCTACTTCAAGCTCCAGTAAGGATCGTAAGAACAGACAATGGCACAGAATTCACGAATCAGGAGTTGAGAACGTATTTTGAAGATGTTGGTATTACACACCAAACGTCAGCTGTTAGAACTCCACAGCAGAATGGGGTAGTTGAAAGAAGAAATCGAACTCTTGTGGAAGCTGCTCGCACAATGCTGATTTATTCCAGTGCACCACTATTCTTATGGGCTGATGCTGTCGCCACTGCTTGTTTCACTCAAAACCGATCCCTAATTCATCCGAGATTCAACAAAACACCTTATGAGCTTGTGAATGGTCGAAAACCAGATATCTCTTATCTTCACGTGTTTGGCGCTTTGTGCTATCCGACGAACGACAGAGAAGATCTTGGTAAATTGAAAGCTAAGGGTGATATTGGAATCTTCATTGGTTACTCAGAAACTTCGAGGGCATACAGGGTGTATAATAGGAGATTGAGAAGGATAATGGAGACGATGAATGTCAAGTTTGATGAGATTTCACAAATGGCTTCTGAGAGACTCACTCTAGAACCCGCGCTTAATCCAATGGCTTCTAATCATTCCGGATTAGGACCCGAACCTAACAGAAAGACTTCTGGACATATCAGTTCAGGACTCGTACCTAATGGAGCTCAGTCAACTATACCAGATAAACCAACAAATCAAGAACTGGAAAATTTCTTCGAGTTAATGTTTGATGAATACTATGGTGGAACTTCGACAAATGCATCTTCACATCTTTCCGCTGCACCCGCTCAACATCAACAACCACCACCACCACAAACACAAGATGCATCAACAACCGTCGAAACTCAAGCACCAACTCCCTCAACATCATCATCAACATATACTCCAGCATCTCCAGTGATTGAAATTGTTCTACCAAGAGTTGATGAGCAAAACCAAAATTCACCTTTTCAAGGAGAATCTTCACAACAAAATGCTACGTTAGACGAAGAAGAAGAAGTTTTTGAAAACCCGTTTGCTTCTAAATCTGAATCATCTTCTTCGAGGTTACATGAACCATCTAACACGCATATGTTGAATTCAAGGTACCCTTCTACACTCAAATGGACTAAAGACCATCCAATCGAACATGTTATTGGTGAACCATCCAGGCCAGTTCAGACGAGGAGACAACTTGCCACCGATCTCGAATTGTGCATCTACATATGTGCATTAAGTTTGAAAGAACCTAAGAACATTCGAGAGGCNCGTTAGACGAAGAAGAAGAAGTTTTTGAAAACCCGTTTGCTTCTGAATCTGAATCATCTTCTTCGAGGTTACATGAACCATCTAACACGCATATGTTGAATTCAAGGTACCCTTCTACACTCAAATGGACTAAAGACCATCCAATCAAACATGTCATTGGTGAACCATCCAGGCCAGTTCAGACGAGGAGACAACTTGCCACCGATCTCGAATTGTGCATCTACATATGTGCTTTAACTTTGAAAGAACCTATGAACATTCGAGAGGCAATGGCAGAATACCCGTGGATTGAAGCGATGCAGGATGAAATTCTCTCATACAATTTACACGATAGTTGGGAACTTGTACCCAGACCACTTGAGAAACGTGTTCTTGATCTCAAATGGTTGTGGAAGAACAAATTGGATGAAGAAATGACTGTAATCCGCAACAAAGCTCGCCTTGTGGCTAAAGGATATCCGCAAAAAGAAGGGATAGATTTCGAAGAATCATTCGCGCCCGTTGCCAGACTTGAAACAGTCAGGATCTTGTTAGCTTATGCCGCTCACAAAAACATTACCGTCTATCAGATGGACATTAAGACTGCATTCTTGAATGGAACTCTGAAAGAGGAAGTGTATGTGACACAGCCAGAGGGATTCGTTGACAAAGAACATCCGAACTACGTCTACAGGCTTAAGAAAGCCATTTATGGTTTGAAACAGGCTCCAAGGGCGTGGTATGACGAACTGTCTTCTTTCTTGCTGAAAAAAAATTTCACCACAGGAACGGTTGATAAAACTTTGTTTACTAAAAAACACAAAGATGACAT
>LBNU01035267.1:189983-207981 GCA_014162995.1 Artemisia annua
ACCAGATAAACCGACAAGTCAAGAACTGGAAAATTTCTTCGAGTTCATGTTTGATGAATATTATGGTGGAGATTCGACAAATGCATCTAAACAACATTCCGCTGCACCCGCTCAACATCAACAACCACCACCACCACAAACACAAGATGCATCAACAACCGTCGAAACTCAAGCACCAACTCCCTCAACATCATCATCAACATCTACTCCAGCATCTCCAGTGATTGAAATTGTTCTACCAAGAGTTGATGAGCAAAACCAAAATTCAACTTTTCAAGGAGAATCTTCACAACAAAATGCTATGTTAGACGAAGAAGAAGAATTTTTTGAAAACCCGTTTGCTTCTGAATCTGAATCATCTTCTTCGAGGTTACATGAACCATCTAACACGCATATGTTGAATTCAAGGTACCCTTCTACACTCAAATGGACTAAAGACCATCCAATCGAACATGTAATTGGTGAACCATCCAGGCCAGTTCAGACGAGGAGACAGCTTGCCATCGATCTCGAATTATGTATCTACATCTATGCTTTAAGTTTGAAAGAACCTAAGAACATTCGAGAGGCAATGGCAGAATACCCATGGATTGAAGCGATGCAGGATGAAATTCTTTCATACAATTTACACGATAGTTGGGAACTTGTACCTCGACCACTTGAGAAACGTGTTTTTGATCTTAAATGGTTGTGGAAGAATAAATTGGATGAAGAAATGACTGTAATCCGCAACAAAGCTCGTCTCGTGGCTAAAGGATATCCGCAAGAAGAAGGAATAGATTTTGAAGAATCATTCGCGCCCGTTGCTAGACTTGAAGTAGTCAGGATTTTCTTAGCTTATGCCGCTCACAAAAACATCACCGTCTATCAGATGGACATTAAGACTGCGTTCTTGAATGGAACTTTAAAAGAGGAAGTGTATGTGACGCAGCCAGAGGGATTCGTCGACAAAGAACATCCAAACTACGTCTACAGGCTTAAGAAAGCCATTTATGGTTTGAAACAGGCTCCAAGGACGTGGTATGATGAACTGTCTTCTTTCTTGCTGAAAAAAAATTTCACCACAGGAACGGTTGATAAAACTTTGTTTACTAAAAAACACAAAGATGACATCTTAATTGTTCAAATTTATGTCGATGACATCATCTTTGGATCAACCAATCCTAATCTTTCAAAACAATTACAAAATCTCATGAAAAGCAAATTTGAAATGTCCATGATGGGGGAACTAAAATTCTTTCTTGGTTTACAAGTACATCAGTCCCCTAGTGGTATTTTTATCAATCAAGCTAAATATACAATTGAGATTTTAAAGAAACATGGCATGGAAGATTGTGACTCTGTTGGTACTCCAATGGTCACTTCACCGAAAATTGGTGCTGATTTATTCGGGAAACCCATAGATCCGAAGAAATATCGGAGTATGATTGGTTCTCTCATGTACTTAACTGCTAGTCGACCAGATATTCAATTTGCTGTTTGTCTCTTAGCACGGTTTCAGGCAAAGCCTACCGAACTTCACCTCAAAGAGGTTAAACGGATCTTTCGGTATCTTCGAAGAACCATTAACATGGGACTTTGGTATCCGAAGGATTCGGGGTTTAATCTAACAGCATTTTCAGATGCCGACCATGCAGGTGATCAAGTTACAGCAAAAAGTACATCAGGCGGAGCATAATTTTTGGGTGAAAAACTGGTCAGCTGGTCGTCTAAGAAACAGGATTGCACTGCACTATCAACCGCGGAAGCCGAGTATGTGTCTCTATCTGCGTGTTGTGCCCAAGTTCTTTGGATGCGGACACAGCTCACAGATTATGGTTTTCATTTCGACCGCATTCCTATGTACTGTGACTCGAAAAGTGCCATAGCCATATCGTGCAACCCCGTGCATCATTCTAAGACGAAGCACATTAGAGTCCGCTACCACTTCATAAAAGAGCACGTAGAAGAGGGTACAGTTGAAATTCATTTCGTTAAGACGGATTACCAACTTGCCGATCTATTTACTAAAGCCCTTCCAAAAGAAAGGTTTGACGAATTAGTTCGACAAATTGGCATGCGAAGCCTAACCCCTGAGGAGTTAGAACGTTTTGTCGAATCTTCTTGAAAAACATTTTCAAAACCGCTTCACTATAAATATTTTTGAAAAAAGAAAATACAAAATTTGGAAAACCAACAAAAACAAAATAAAAAAATATATAGAAAATTTTCAAAAACACAAAAACAATATAAAAATCAAAAAATCTAAAAATATTCTTCTCACGACATGTCTCTCGTATAATCGATATTATATACGTTTCTAGAAATGCCATTCAATAATGACACGGATATGTACATATGCTTGAGCGAGAGTTCATTTAAATGTTTTCTAAAACATGTCGTTTCTCTAAATTTTCTTAACAATGGCTTTCGTATACTTCAGTACGAAACCCGATCTTCAAAAGAAAGGAAAGTGCTTAATCAATCAAAGGTTTTAAAACTTTTTAAGCACTTAGACTAAAAACAAAATGACTTGTGTACATTTCAGTACATAACTCGTATTTCAAAGCAAAAACTCCCTCTAAATCCATTAAAATTGATTTTAAACTTTATGTTTAAACAATATGCTTTCTTTGAGGGGGAGTATAAAAATCAAAAAGAAAATGTTCCAATTTCATGCGAAAAAGTCCGTCTTTCTCTCCAAATGCTTTTATTTAATCAGTTGATATCAAAAAAATCACGGTATGCTATTTTTGAGGGAGAGAAGACGTGATTAAATGTGATCAAAAAATGTTCAAAAGTTGTGGCAGAATCTCGAGCTCGTAAGTAAAGACATAAAAGTCTTATACTAGACTCAGAATTGACTCTCGAATTGACGAAACAAAAATGTTAGCATTCGAAAGGATTTATCCAAGTAGAAAAGTACCATTTCGAGAAGCTCTTATTAGATGTTTACTATGATGGGTCTAACTTCCTTTTTAGGAATGTTAACAACTTCAAGTTAGTTATTAGGGCTAGTTGTCACCTAAAAGCTGATAATGGATCCCTTTAACTAAGCAACGTAAACGTGTCCCTCGGGTATATGTCTATTAAGAGTGGATCAATTCAAAAAGTGCCAACTCTACCCAAGATGTGCAAATTTATCTTAATAACTCATGAGCACATGCGAAGGGGGAGTATTTCAAAAAAGTGCAAAACTCTCAATGTGTTAACAAAAATGTGTTTTATGATCATAAACACATTGAGAGATTTTCAAGCAAATGGTTTATGGCAACAATAGGATAGCCATGGCAATATAAGGTGACTAAGGTTAGGTAAAAACCGTCCTATGATCCGCCAGAGCCGGAGGGATCTACCCAAGGACAATTCCATTAGATAGAATTAGAAGTCCTTAGGTATGATTAAAAGAAGGAGTAAAGAATGAAAGGGAAAGAAGGGGTTGAAGAATTAAAAAGAAATGAAATGAGAAAGGGTGAAAAGAAATGTGCCCTCCATATGTTCAACAATAGGTCAGACNGATTAGGAACAACCATGGTAAGGGTTGGAGAAAGTCTTCACAATATGCTGTTGACGATCTCTAATTTCGAACCTGTAAGTACCGGTTGCTTTATTACTAACAAGTTTTATGCAGGTACAACCATCACACTAGTTTCCACATGCTCATACATACATCTCAATGTCAATGGAAAGTTCTCACAAAGATCAAAGGTTAGCAACAGTCAAAGAAAGATTCTACGCCAAAAAGAAGAATCTACAAAGTAAAGTGATAAAGATCAATGTGAAAGAATAGCGACAACAAATGTACCTATGGCAAAGACTAAAGATGTATGAGCATGTTGGAAAGGCGACTAACCTACAAAGACGAAGTAGTGACATAAGGTAGATGAACAACCACAACAACAAAGAACAAAGAAAAGTCATGGTGTAAAGATCACAAAGCATGAAGGAACAAAGAACGATGAACGTTGAACAATGACTTATCTAATGTTTTCTAAAGACGTCAAGAGCAATGAATGTAAAAGTTTAAAGGCAAGATGAAGACGTCACGCAACCTTCAATGACCAACACTTAGGGGGAGATTGTTAGCATTGTATTTTTATATTATGAAGTGTCGGTCATTATATTCTAGAATCATGTAATAGGTTGTGTTAGAAAGCGTTTTAGGAAGTTATATGTTCATTTATCAATTACTAGAAAGTCTAAGGGCCAAATATATAAAAGAACAAAAGCCCTAGACTTCACACCTATATATACATTGTATACCTTCATTTAGAAGGTTGGTTGATCATTGGCAATAAACACATAGTTCTTATTTCACACACTTGATCCTCCCAACTCTCTCTCTCTACATCTCACTTTCTCTCTCTAAGATTTGATGAATAAGGTCGTGATTTAGGTTGTATACGGGTTCCTACAAAAGCTATATTGGGGTTCGACCATCATTTCCGGTCTTGACATTTCGACGACCTGATCCAAAGTTCACAGTCTTCGATGCTTAGCTCAGCTCCTATTCTTCTGGTACTAACATTTCAATATCTTCATAATCTGTTTGATTTGTAATTAATACGGCTTGTGCACAAATAACAGTGTACAACCCGCACTTTGTAATGAAAGGACCCTGTGGTACGCATCAGTGCTACAATCCTAGTATAAGGAGCGAAAGCTTCTTACTTTTGAGTAGAATTAATCAAACCTTTCAGTATTTTCAAAATTCTGCTCAAAAGACAAGTACTAAACCTCAATAAGGAATCACTTGTTGAGGGGGAGTACTTGATTCCTAAACATCGTTCTTAAATCTTAAAGTCTTGATTGATTTCTCCCCATAAGACTCAAAAAGGCATATTTTAATCAAAACCGTTTACAAAAACAACATTTGATATGCTATTTTTGAGGGGAGAAGAAGAAAGTGATTAAAATATGATGTAAATGTTCTATCTTGTGAGAGCTCGACTCAGAATTGACCCACGAATTGACGAAACAACAAAATGTCAGTATTCGAAAGGATTTATCCGAGTAGATAGTACCATTTCGAGAAATTCTTTCTAGACGTTTACTTTGACGGGTCTAACTTCCTTTTAGGAATGTTAACAATATTAAGTTAGTTATTAGGGCTAGTTATCACCTAAAAACTGATAATGCATCCCTTTAACTAACCAACNAAACCTCAATAAGGAATCACTTGTTGAGGGGGAGTACTTGATTCCTAAACATCGTTCTTAAATCTTAAAGTCTTGATTGATTTCTCCCCATAAGACTCAAAAAGGCATATTTTAATCAAAACCGTTTACAAAAACAACATTTGATATGCTATTTTTGAGGGGAGAAGAAGAAAGTGATTAAAATATGATGTAAATGTTCTATCTTGTGAGAGCTCGACTCAGAATTGACCCACGAATTGACGAAACAACAAAATGTCAGTATTCGAAAGGATTCATCCGAGTAGATAGTACCATTTCGAGAAACTCTTTCTAGACGTTTACTTTGACGGGTCTAACTTCCTTTTAGGAATGTTAACAACATTAAGTTAGTTATTAGGGCTAGTTATCACCTAAAAACTGATAATGCATCCCTTTAACTAACCAACGTAAACGTGTCCCTCGGGTACATGTCTATTAAGAGTGGATCAATTCAAAAGTGCCGACTCTTCCCGCATGTGCAAATTTCTGAAAAATTCATGAGCACATGTGCAGGGGGAGTATTTCATAAGAAATCCAGAAACCTCAAAGTGTCAACAAACAGTTTTATACTCATAAACACTTTGAGAGATTTTCAATGATTTGGTTTAAAGGAGTTACAAGGTGACTAAGGATAGGTAAAACCGTCCTATGATCCGCCTAAACCGGAGGGATCTACCCAAGGACATCACCAATAGCTAGATCATAGAAGTCCTTAGGTATGATATGAAAAAGGAGAAAAGAATGAAAGGAGAAAGAAGGGGTTGAAGAATTAAAAAGAAACGAATGAAAAGGGTGAAAAGAAATAGCCCTCCATTTTATCAACCATAGGTCAGACACCGGGTTCAATTCATATGCTACTGGTCGTTGCTAAGGCGACACCGGTATTGAAGATTAAAAGACGTCATGGACCCAGTGACGCAATGCACCTAAACCTTCTTAGCCACTCAGGCATCTCTCAAAAGATGTTTGTTTCATTCTTTCAGGGAACCCACATAATCTATCGATCGTCTCTTAGAGATGGTTGATATTAAAACAGGAGGCCCTCTGCTCCATGCCTCCGCATAGGAAACCAAATGTGCACTGATTGAGTCTAGAGCCACGAGATAACATAAAAGATCTCTTAGGAACACACAATACTTCCACACTAAGTGTCTTACATCGTTGGACACTAAGTGTAAATTATCGAGTCCTTCGCAGATCTTAGCAATCTGCCTTGAACGTTTATGAGGGATTTACTTATGTATTTCTCGAATGATTGAACGGAAATCCTGCCAGGGTCAACATCAAACGGCCCTGACAGCAGGTCACTTCGGTGATTCCTTGTGGATTACGCTTAGTGTGTTCGATGGTTTCAAATGGTCTACAGTCGTGGGGTGATCTCCAGCGACTCACATAATTGTGGGTGTACTTTTGTATGCCTGTGTAAGCCCTCTAGGGGGTATCCGATTAGGAACGGCCTTGGTAAGGATTAGAAGGAGTCTTCACACTATGCTGTCGACGAATTCTAACTCCGAACCTGTAAGTACCGGACGTATTATTGCTAACTGTTTCAATGCAGGTACAACCACCATCGTGAACACCAGCCTCCACATGCTCATACTTACATCTCAACAAATATGAAAGCTCTCATGAAAGATCGAAGCAACATGAATGTCAAAGATAGATTCCATGCCAAAAGAATCTACAAAGTGATAAAGACAAACGATCTTAAGCAACACACCGTCTAAAGAAGGATTTTACATCAACACAAAGAATCTTCACATATGATAAGAGAGCTCCTCACTTATGAAAGTCTTCAACGTCAAAGATGTATGAGCATGTCAGAATGATGCAGATCCACTGGAGTCTAAGAGAGTGACGAATGGCAGATTACTACATCAGATGATTACTATTCCATCAAGCAAAGACAAAGAACAAAGAACGATGAATCAATTCAACACAATCATTTTAAAGACGTCTAAATCTATGAATGCCACAACTAAAGTCCAAAAGACAAAGACGTCAAGCAACCTCAAATGACCGTGACTAACATCACTTCTTCAACAACCGATCCTTAGGGGGAGATTGTTAGAACCTAAGTTATCAACGTTTAAGTCAAGTCTCGGTTATTTCATCATTTGTAATGGGTTGCTAAGTTATTTAACTATGTTATGTTTAAGGGTAAGCCATTTACTCGTCCAATGGGCCTCAAGCCCATACGAAATAGATAAGGGAAGAGAAGGGAATGTTGCCCTAGCTCTTCACCTATAAATAGGACATCCATGTAATGCTTACTCTTGTTGGTTATTTTACATCTATAGTGAAACTCTTGCACTTTTATTCTTCTCATTTGATCTAATCAACCAAACTCTATTTCTCATCTTATTTCTACCAAATCTATACTTGTGTTTACAAAATGGTGACCTAACACTTCTAGAGCAGCATACTGAGCCTTTCCAAAGGAGAAATCACACCTCAATCACAATAAGTTTTAGCATTTCATCATTTCATTTACATTTCGAATACATGGATCTTGTAAACATTATTTCGAGTGTTGAATTTAATATGATTGGCTAAGAACCTCTGGTGCTAGCCTAGTTATGTTTCCTATATTGTTTTAATCATGTTTTCGTACTTTTCTTAATTGCTTTTACGTGTGTGCATGCTTAGTTTATCTCGTGAACCCTTAGTTTCGGCAGTTTTGAGATGCGGTAGTATCTGTTACGCTAGCTTAAATTGGAATAAGCCCCCATTTTAGTTAGTAGGCTAGAAGAATTGACCATAGGACACTAGCCTGATGGATTGCGAGGAAATGGGAGGGATGACAACTGACCATACTTCCTTGTGTGCGAATTGACCATAGGATCACCTACCGATGTTTGATAAACTTAAGGAGTTAGGGAAATGGCCTATGATCGTGACAACGGGCCATTAGAAATAAGTCTAGCATGTAGTGGCGTTTAATGACTCAAACCCGTCTACCGTACGTCGGCTTACTAGCATGGGGTAGTGCATTTGGTTCCTGACAGGATTCGGGGGAGATAGGCTAGGGAACTTGACCATATGCACCTAGTGATATATGTCCGCCCCACCTAAAGCATAAGATTAGCTTAATATGGAACATGACCATAAGCGATATATGAGGAGTAACTAGGTTAGCATATTTTTCTCCTACTGTTAGGTCACCATGTTATATCATAAACAACCAAAGATACTTGTGTGAATAAGAAGCAAGAATAGAGAAGAAGAAGATAGAATAATATGGAAGGAACTCTACTAATGATATGATGAAAATGATAATGTATTATGAGAACCAACAAGCCTTAAGGAAGGCTTACACATTGTATTTATAGGGGAGTCCAAGGGTCTCTAGATTCTACTCCATACTTTACACTACTAGCCCTTGGACTTCCACTTGTAGTAACATTACAGCATAAACTTTCATAACTAAGTAATTAAACGTAAACATAATAAGTCAAATATAGCAACCTATCATAAACTAATGACCGACACTTGAATAACGTGAAACGTGTTCCTAACAATCTCCCCCTAAGGGTCGGTCGTCAATGGTGAATGGTTGCTTTGACGTCATCTTCTTTACTCTTGAACTTTGGCTATTGCTGGACGTCACAAAATCGGTTAGATTAGACAAAAATTCTTTGCTCTTCAATCCTTGTTCCTTGTTGTTGAAGTGATGCATATGATATAGTAATCTGCCTTTGGTCACTCCTTCGACTCAACTTGATGGTATGCCATTCCAACATGCTCATACGTCTTTGAACTTTTATGACTTGTACTCAAGTAATTCCCGATCATTAAGTAAGATCTTTGTCTTAAGACTTTGTAGATTCCATTGACGTTGAATCTTTCATTAACTTTGAGAAACTTTGATCTTTCTTTGACTTTGTATAACTTAGAACTTTTCGGGAGGTCTTTGACGTAAGTATGAGCATGTGGAATCAGATGTTGGTGGTGAAGTTCCTGCAAGAAAATGGTTAGTGATAAACAACCGGCACTTACAAGTGAGAAACAGAATTTTTCACCCTCGCAATGTGGTTACTCCTTCTGCCCCTCACCATGGCCGTTCCTAATCGGATGCCCCCGAAGGAGCTAACTCAGAAAGTACCGGAGTACCCCAACGATTAGGTGAGTCGTACGAGATCACCCTACGACTGTAGACCGTCCGGCACTTACAGGTTTGGAGTTAGAATTCGTCAACAGCATAGTGTGAAGACTCCTTCTAATCCTAGCCAAGGCCGTTCCTAATCGGATGCCCCCGAGAGGGCTAACACTGACATACATACGTACACCAACGATTAGGTGAGCCGCTGGAGATCACCCCGCGACTGTAGAATGCACATGGAACGTCACCGAACACACTAAGCGTAACCCACAAGGAGTTACCGAAGTGACCTGCTGTCAGGGCTGTTTGATGTTGACCCTGGCAGGATTTCCGTTCAATCATTGAGAAAACACCTAAGTGATTCCTCTCATAAACGTTCTCGGCAGATTGCTAAGATCTGCGAAGGACTCGATAATTTACAACTGGTGTCCATTGATGTAGAACAACCAGTGTAAGAAAACTAAGTGTTCCTAAGAGATCTTTGATGAATCTCGAGGCTCTAGACTCGATTAGTGCACCTATGGTTTCCTATGCGGAGATTGGGGCAGGGTCTCCTGTTTCAATATCAACCAACTCTAAGAGAAGGTCGATAGATTATACCGGTTCCCCGTGAGAATGAAACAAGTATCTTTTGAGAGATACCTGAGTGGCTAGAAGGTTTAGTGCATTGCGTCACTGGGTCCATGACGTCTTATCTTCAATACCGATGTTACTTTTGTAACAATCAGTAGCAGATGAGGTGTACCCGGTGTCTGCCCTAAGGTTGAATATATGGAGGGCTCATTTCTTTTCACCCTTTTCTTTTCATTTCTTTTTCATTCTTCAACCCCTTCTTTCCCTTTCATTCATACCCCTTCTTTTGTATCATACCTAAGGACTTCTATTTCTAGACTATGGGAGTTGTCCTTGGGTAGATCCCTCCGGCTCTGGCGGATCATAGGACATTTTCCTATCCTTAATCACCTTATAACTCCATGTCGCCATAAAACCATTTGCTGAAAATCTCTCGAAGTGTTTTATGAATATAAAACACATTTGGTTAACACCTCGAGAGTTTTACTTTTTCAGAAATACTCCCCCTTCACATGTGCTCGTCATTGTTTAAGATAAATTTGCACATGCAGGGTAGAGTGGGCACTTTTAGAATTGATCTACTCTTAATAGACTTGTACCCGAGGGACACGTTTACGTCGCTAGTTAAAGGGATCCATTATCAGCTTTTAGGTGATAACTAGCCCTACTAACTAACTTGATGTTGTTAACATTCCTCAAAGAGGAAGTTAGACCCGTCATAGTACTTATCTACTAAGAGTTTCTCGAAAATGGTACAATCTATTCAGACAAGTCCTTATCGGACAAGTCCTTTCGATTACTAACATTTGTTGTTCCGTCAATTCTTGGGTGATATCTGAGTCGAGCTCACATGAGATTCCTTAACTTTGATTCATATTTTGATCACTTTTAACTTTTCTCCCCCTCAAAAATAGCATATCAAATGTTATTTTTGAAAACTTTTGATTAAAATATGCCTTTTTGACTCTTACGGGGAGAATTAAACAGGAACAACGTGATTGTAAACAAAGATGTTTTTCAAGTACTCCCCCTCAAATGTTGCATTATATTTTGAAAGTTTTGAATTTTCGAGGGAATACTTGTTCTTTTGAGCAGAATTATGAAAATCTTTGAAAATTAGATTAATTCTACTCAAAAGTAAGAAGCCTTCGCTCCTTATATGAGGATTGAGGCACTGAAGCGTACCTTAGGGTCCTTTCTTTACAAGATCGGGTTGTGCACTGTTATGTGCACACAAGCCATAATGTTTTTAGGATAAGTGCACGAAGAATCTTTAAACCTTTGTTTGATTATGCACTTTCCTTTCTTTGAAGAACGAGTCCTTAGCTGAAATACTAAGAAGTCATTGTTTTAATACAAAATTTGTTTTCCTTTAACAATAATACTCTCTCTCAAATAATGAAGTTTATTCGAGATATAGTCTTCTTGAGCAGAATTTTGAATTGTATATAAAAATACTTTTTGAAAAATTCATGGGATGATTCTGCTCAAGGTTTTAGAAAACATAATCAAGTATTATGCAACAAAGAATACTTGAGTATCAGATTAAACAACAACCTTGGGAACCCATTTAGCACGGCGCCAACGGGTTTGCCACGATTTGAAATCCATTAATAGGTTGTGTCAATCCGATTGAAAGATGTTGAATTCCAACGAGAACTAAACTTTTGTTCAATTTTGAATTACCACTCGTTGAATAAATGGAAATTTAAAACTCTTTTTTTTTCTGTTGAAAGTTGTTTGAGAAACCCGATGTCTCTCGTTTGAGTTTTAAAATTGTACCCGTGTCAAATGTTATTCATCATCACCGAAGGACATGAAGACTAGATCAGGTCGTTGAAAGAGTTGAACCGGAAATGAAGGTCTGGCTCCTATGTAGCTTTCAAGTCGTCTGATCTAATCACGCCTTATCAGTCTTTCCTCAATGGGCGACATAAGGAATTAACTTCCCCCTAATTCATGCTTGTAGCTTCTTCGTACACTTCTTTTTGGCGAAGTTTCTGAATCAGCTTCCCCCCAAACTGACAACCATCCTCTTCAGATTNAATAGGATTAGAAAAGTGGGGAAGTTGCAACTTGAAGCAACAATGTCTCTTTTCCTCTTCTTTTTTCCCAATTCTTTTCCCAAACCCTAAAAACTTCCTTCAAAGAAAATTTTTTGTAGGCTTTGGTTGTATTTTTACGAAACCAGTTGATTCTTTGTTTAAGAAGAAACATCTTTTGGTTTTTTTCGGTGTAACTAAAGGATGGGTGTTAGTCGTGGTGATGGGGAAGGCGTTATTGTTTCTCTCGAATCCTTTACTTGTGTGTGGGGGTTAGATGTGGAGATGTTAACTCCTCTTCCATTATTGTCTAACGTTGCTATTCCGTGGTCGCTTCTTGACGACGGTGGAGTATTACAAGTGAATGTTACAATGAAATATGTGAAGGGTCTTGCATCTAACTTTCTATCAACTTCTTTAAGCACTATCAGGGTGAATTTGGCCTTCCTGATGAGAAACTTAAATGTTACAATGTATGCTCAAGGTAAAATTGGTCACCTTGAGGTGAAACTTAAAATTTTCATTGTACATCCAAGGCTGGGTGGTTCGACCCCCTTGGGTGAGCCTTCCATCAGTAAGTCATTGTTGTACGTAGGTGTATGTGTATCCCTGGAGGCGGTTGATGCTCAACCCGGGATGCCTGCCAAAACTCACATAACAATGATGAAGATGCTAAGGGTCACTTTAGAGGTGAACGTTCGGGGTTAGTTACTCCTAACCAACGTCCATTCTTCTACTATGGTAACCTTGCTCGTATTATTTTTTCTGTTTATCTTCTCTGTTTGAGGCTGTTTTATGATTTTATCATTGTGATGACAGGGATTGATAAGTGGCCTCGGTTGGTTGGACCATATGACTTAGCCACCAGTTAACCTCATGAGCGAACCATGGTGGGTTTTGTTTTTGTCTACGATGGCTTGTTTCAAGGAGCTATCCTGTAGAGCTCAGACCTGAAGAAAGTCATGGGTTGTTAGCAACCCAAAACCATGCCAGGGACGTCCATTCGTTTTAGGCTATAACCGGAGTCATGAACAACTTCCTATGAAGGGTGTCATGGGCGAGTTGGCTTGTTGGTTGAAAGCGAAGGACGGGGAAAGCCATACTTCTAATGAGGTATTGAAGTCCAAGCTTATGCTGTGTCTGCTTTTGAACCATGCTTGTTGCGGTCTTAAGTAAGTTCTGAGTCTGATGTTGTCAGATCGTATTAGCTATTGTACAAACCTGTAGACAAATGTTTTTAATCCATGGTGTATCTTGATTGTTTTCGCAGAATTTACCAGGCGCGCATACTTTGTCCTAGGTTTTGTAATAGGGTGGTTACCCTGCTAATGAAATTAATATGCTGTTAATTTATTATTTTGTTCGTTACCAGGTTTGTGTAGTCATGGGTTTTTAGCGAGAGTGTTGTAACCCTGAGCCCTTAATAAAATTAAATTTTTAGCCAATTTATTGTATGCGTTGTATTCTTATGTTTAGTGTTCAATTAAACATGAAGAATGTGTAGCTTGACTATGTATAGCATGTTTGTTCAACTGATTTAAGTCTTTGCACGTTTAAATAGTTTTTGTAATCGAGGATCTGATTTGACCCTATTATTGTGATAATAAGCATTTATATTTTTTATTTGAAGTGCATGTTGTAGCTGGTATTATTGACCAGCTATCTGCAAGCAACCCGCTCAGGTTGTTGGTCTCATACCTAGAATGAGAGTTCATCTTTATATATAGTAAGATATTAAGCCTCATTTAAGTTGTATTTAGGCAAACTATTTGTTAGTCCTATTTGTTTGACCCGTAGGCAACTTTTCTCATGAGCATGTTCATAAAGGCTAATTTATGTTCAAGTAAATGTTGCTTGTAATAATAGTCATATATGACACTTTGTATTAAAAATGTTAGAACTGTCATTGTATGTAGGATCCCATTTGTATCAACTTAAACACTGAAAGGTGGTGACTTGGTGGTGGTGGTTGGTAACCAGTCTAAAAGGCTTTATGAACCGGTATAAAAAGTTGTTTTGTGAGTAGTGAACCCTAATCCAAGCTTCCGAAACCCTAGATTTGCAATCCCTTTTTATATGCACAGTTAACGAAATTAAACTGAACTTGTGATGCGTATTTTCATCCTGCTTTAAATTTATAAACTAAGATATACAAGGATAAAAACATACCAACGGGCAGAGAATCCGATCGAATGTAGCAAAGCCTAGGTAAATCCGAGTGTCATCCCTAAGAGCTGTTATGAAAGAAATCAAAGTATGCTATATTATAATGATTGAGATAAGATAATGAATTTGATATATAATGTTGGTTTGTAGTTCCTAAACATACAGATTTAGGCAAGCGATAGAAAGTGAAAAGATAAAGTCTTAACCAAGCTTACCAAGTCATTGTTCAGGTTCCCTAAATTACATACAGTGGCATAAATATCACTAAGAATCGTAGGGTAAAGTCATCCTAGCCTATCTTCCCTAATATCGTCTCCGGAACCAAAGGCACTACCCCTTGCTAGTAAGCAGAGATTGAATACTCGGTTGCGTCATTACGCGCCAAATCTAATAGATCACATTCGTTAAAGATCCGGCCTCTCGGATCTTAGATCTCTCTAACATCTTAAGTACATCTACTTGTAAGGTGATCCTATGGTCAATTCGCACACAAGGTCCTTGGTCAGTTGTCATCCCAACCATATCCTCGCAATCTACCAGACTAGGGTCCTATGGTCAATTTCCTAGCCTACTACATAAACTGAGGGTTCGGCTCAATTTAATCTAGCATAATAGATACAAACAAGCTTATAATACTACCGAAACTAGTCTATGTTAGGTCACCATGTTATAGCATAAACAACCAAAGATACTTGTATGAATAAGAAACAAGAATAGAGAAGAAGAAGAAGAATAATATGGAAGGAACTCTACTAATGATATGATAAGTATGATAGTGTATTATGAGAACCAACAAGCCTTAAGGAAGGCTTACACATTGTATTTATAGGGGAGTCCAAGGGTCTCTAGATTCATCTCCATACTTTACACTACTAGCCCTTGGACTTCCACTTGTAGTAACATTACATCATAAACTTACATAATAAAATGATCAAACATAAAACATAATAAGTTTAACTAGCAACCTATCATAAACAAATGACCGACACTTGAATAACGTGAAACGTGTTCCTAACAATCTCCCCCTAAGGGTCGGTCGTCAATGGTGAATGGTTGCTTTGACGTCATCTTCTTTACTCTTGAACTTTGGCAATTGCTGGACGTCACAAAATCGGTTAGATTAGACAAAAATTCTTTGCTCTTCAATCCTTGTTCCTTGTTGTTGAAGTGATGCATATGATGTAGTAATCTGCCTTTGGTCACTCCTTCGACTCAACTTGATGGTACGCCATTCCAACATGCTCATACGTCTTTGAACTTTTATGACTTGTACTCAAGTAATTCCCGATCATTAAGTAAGATCTTTGTCTTAAGACTTTGTAGATTCCGTTGACGTTGAATCTTTCATTAACTTTGAGAAACTTTGATCTTTCTTTGACTTTGTATAACTTAGAACTTTTCGGGAAGTCTTTGACGTAAGTATGAGCATGTGGAATCAGGTGTTGGTGGTGAAGTTCCTGCAAGAAAATGGTTAGTGATAAACAACCGGCACTTACAAGTGAGAAACAGAATTTTTCACCCTCGCAATGTGGTTACTCCTTCTGCCCCTCACCATGGCCGTTCCTAATCGGATGCCCCCGAAGGAGCTAACTCAGAAAGTACCGGAGTACCCCAACGATTAGGTGAGTCGTACGAGATCACCCTACGACTGTAGACCGTCCGGCACTTACAGGTTTGGAGTTAGAATTCGTCAACAGCATAGTGTGAAGACTCCTTCTAATCCTAGCCAAGGCCGTTCCTAATCGGATGCCCCCGAGAGGGCTTACACTGACATACATACGTACACCAACGATTAGGTGAGCCGCTGGAGATCACCCCGCGACTGTAGAACGCACATGGAACGTCACCGAACACACTAAGCGTAACCCACAAGGAGTTACCGAAGTGACCTGCTGTCAGGGCTGTTTGATGTTGACCCTGGCAGGATTTCCGTTCAATCATTGAGAAAACACCTAAGTGATTCCTCTCATAAACGTTCTCGGCAGATTGCTAAGATCTGCGAAGGACTCGATAATTTACAACTGGTGTCCATTGATGTAGAACAACCAGTGTAAGAAAACTAAGTGTTCCTAAGAGATCTTTGATGAATCTCGAGGCTCTAGACTCGATTAGTGCACCTATGGTTTCCTATGCGGAGATTGGGGCAGGGTCTCCTGTTTCAATATCAACCAACTCTAAGAGAAGGTCGATAGATTATACCGGTTCCCCGTGAGAATGAAACAAGTATCTTTTGAGAGATACCTGAGTGGCTAGAAGGTTTAGTGCATTGCGTCACTGGGTCCATGACGTCTTATCTTCAATACCGATGTTACTTTTGTAACAATCAGTAGCAGATGAGGTGTACCCGGTGTCTGCCCTAAGGTTGAATATATGGAGGGCTCATTTCTTTTCACCCTTTTCTTTTCATTTCTTTTTCATTCTTCAACCCCTTCTTTCCCTTTCATTCATACCCCTTCTTTTGTATCATACCTAAGGACTTCTATTTCTAGACTATGGGAGTTGTCCTTGGGTAGATCCCTCCGGCTCTGGCGGATCATAGGACATTATCCTATTCTTAATCACCTTATAAATCCATGTTGCCATAAAACCATTTGCTGAAAATCTCTCGAAGTGTTTTATAAATATAAAACACATTAGGTTAACACCTCGAGAGTTTTACTTTTTCAAAAATACTCCCCCTTCGCATGTGCTCGTCATTGTTTAAGATAAATTTGCACATGCAGGGTAGAGTGGGCACTTTTAGAATTGATCTACTCTTAATAGACTTGTACCCGAGGGACACGTTTACGTCGCTAGTTAAAGGGATCCATTATCAGCTTTTAGGTGATAACTAGCCCTACTAACTAACTTGATGTTGTTAACATTCCTCAAGGAGGAAGTTAGACCCGTCATAGTACTTATCTACTAAGAGTTTCTCGAAAATGGTACAATCTATTCAGACAAGTCCTTGTCGGACAAGTCCTTTCGATTACTAACATTTGTTGTTCCGTCAATTCTTGGGTGATATCTGAGTCGAGCTCACATGAGATTCCTTAACTTTTATTCATATTTTGATCACTTTTAACTTTTCTCCCTCTCAAAAATAGCATATCAATTGTTATTTTTGAAAGTTTTTGATTAAAATATGCCTTTTTGACTCTTACGGGGAGAATTAAACAAGAACAACGTGATTGTAAGCAAAGATGTTTTCCAAGTACTCCCCTTCAAATGTTGCATTATATTTTGAAGGTTTTGATTTTTTCGAGGGAATACTTGTTCTTTTGAGCAGAATTATGAAAATCTTTGAAAATTAGATTAATTCTACTCAAAAGTAAGATGCCTTCGCTCCTTAAATGAGGATTGAGGCACTGATGCGTACCTCAGGGTCCTTTCTTTACAAGTACGGGTTGTGCACTGTTGTGTGTGCACAAACCATTAAGCATGACTTTAAACATTTTTGTTTTGGAAATACTCCCCCTCAAAACTTGCATAAGTTTTGAGAATTTTAAACCTTTTAAAGTTTGAGGGAAGGAGTCTTCTTGAAGCAAAATTTTGAGAGATTTAGAAATTTCAGTTTGAAAAAATTCTTGAATAAATTTTGCTTCAAGGTAACTAAAACTTTTTCCATATAAATACTACCCCTAATTGATGTTGCATGTTTATAGTTGCTTCTTCGTACACTTATTTTTGGCGAAGTTTCTGAATCATCTTCCCCCCAAACTGACAACCATCCTCTTCAAATTCGAAACTTTGATGCAGTTAACATGACTTCTAACTTTTGACGTTTTGTATACGCAACGGAATTTGTAGACAACATAGTAAACCACACCAAACAAATCTGAGTAGTCACTTAATCACAGTTATGCTCAACGCGGAAGCTTCGTTGGGGGTAACATGCAAGAAATCAGCGGGATATTCTTACGTATGTATGCTACTTCACATAAAACAGCCTGCGAGAGTTGAAACGATTACACCAAAAA
>LBNU01035267.1:208741-240516 GCA_014162995.1 Artemisia annua
CCGAAAAAATTTGAATTTTGGCCTAAAAATTCGAATTTTGGGCCAAAATTTTCACCGTTATACCAAAACTTGAATTTCGCGTAAAAATTGAACGTTTAGTTTCCTATAAAAATTAAATTTTACTCAAATTTTCCCGCCAAAAAGATTAGAAAGATAAGAAGAAAAAGAAAGATGGATCTTTGAAGGATAAAAGTAGGTTGTTATCGTAGATTAGTTGTGAGTGTCGAAAACAAAAGTCCAAACTTGCAAAGATTGAACACTTCCTTACTCGCTAATCACTTTTCAAAACTCGCTAAGATGCCTATGATACTCGCTAGTAGGAGAAAATCAGTGATACTCGCTATTTAGGAAGTTGATACTCGCTAGAAATCATTGAAACTCGCTAAGATTAGGTGATACTCGCTAGCTGAGAAACAATACTCGCTATCTGAAACCTGATACTCGCTATGTTGATACTGATACTCGCTAGAAGAGAAGTGATACTCGCTAGAAGAGAAGTGATACTCGCTAGAAGAGAAGTGATACTCGCTAGCTAGAGTTGATACTCGCTAGCTAGAGTTGATACTCGCTAGCTAAGGGTTGATACTCGCTAGCTAAGGGTTGATACTCGCTAGCTAGAGTTGATACTCGCTAGCTAGAGTTGATACTCGCTAGCTAAGGGTTGATACTCGCTAGCTAGAGTTGATACTCGCTGGCTAGAGTTTGATACTCGCTAGCACAATTCCTTACTCGCTATTACGATAAGGAAGAAAAGGCTTACTCGCCAAGAAAGTGAGATACTCCCTGACTTAAGTACAAACTCGCTAGACCCTAATTTCAAACTCGCTTAACCCTAACTTCAAACTCGCTAAAAACCCAAAATACGTACTGATCAAATTTAGCAAGTGCCAAATGACTAGAAATCCAATATTACGATATCTATACCTTTCTAAGTATCAAAACTAACCTACTAACGAAAATAATGAGTACCAAAACAATTCAACGAGACCAAAACCAAACCCAAACTAATCTAAAACAACCTCTAATATCCCTAGGCGAATGATACCACTTGTTAGGTCACCATGTTATATCATAAACAACCAAAGATACTTGTGTGAATAAGAAGCAAGAATAGAGAAGAAGAAGATAGAATAATATGGAAGGAACTCTACTAATGATATGATGAAAATGATAATGTATTATGAGAACCAACAAGCCTTAAGGAAGGCTTACACATTGTATTTATAGGGGAGTCCAAGGGTCTCTAGATTCTACTCCATACTTTACACTACTAGCCCTTGGACTTCCACTTGTAGTAACATTACAGCATAAACTTTCATAACTAAGTAATTAAACGTAAACATAATAAGTCAAATATAGCAACCTATCATAAACTAATGACCGACACTTGAATAACGTGAAATGTGTTCCTAACACCTACTGCTCACAACCTTTACTTTAATTGTGTTTATTTTCTTTTCATTTAGTTTAATCAATCAATCAATCATTTCTATTTTATTTAGTGGCATAGACTTAGATTTAATCCGCACAACATTGCTCTTAGGACGACCTCGGAGTTACCATTACTAGCCTACACACGACCGGATTCTCTGTCCCATAGTGCAAATAGGTAGACCGTAGGTAAAAACGAGTAAATTATAAATATTAAAACCTGGTCGGTAAAACCTGCATCAGTAATATACCTAGGATACATGCTTAAAAATCAACACTAGGTGTTGAGTGAGAGTCATAGGTTTTAGTGAAAGTGAATACAAGTTCCACAGGGTTTAGTTGTTACACGCTTCAAGGAAAATGTAGTGTTTGTGATAATTGCAATGCATATACAATTATCAAGAGTGGGTTATTGCACTAAGCTCATGAAACACACGTTAACAGTCCGGGTCATGGGGTCTGCAGACCAAACCATGAGCGGACAAGAAGAGTAACTTGCCAAAGTTAACCCTTCAGGGTTCAAATATAATACTTATTGGTACCCTCCAGAGAGAGGTAGTACCAACGGGAGTTGTCAAACTCCAATAGATCTTTCAATTATATTCGCGTTCACTCGCAAGTGATTAGATTCATGAATTTGGTTATGTAGTGGTGGCAGATAGTTTACTCGTGTAACAACCAAAGAAAAAGACTTGTATTCGGTTTAAAGTGAAAAGTAAGCATGTATCCCCCTCAGAGGGTTTGTAAAGCATTTAGAGTGAAAAGTTAAAAAGGTGTGAGGCTATGAAAACTCACGGAAAAGAGTGTGAGGCTATGAACTCACCTGGGCTTAGGGAAATCTGATTGATTTAAAAAGTGACTCGGAGACTAGACTGCCTACTAACGTATCCTGGGGTTTGTTGTGTGGTTGTATATCAAGCTTTAGTTATCTTGTTTAAGTTTCTCAAGTAATCATTTTTAGGGGTTTTAGTGCTTAGATATAACATAACACCGTTCAAGCCATCGTAATCCGGAGGTATAAGACTCCTCATATGAAGCTCCCTACTATTGTATTATGTTATTAACATAATATCGTTCGAGCCATCATAATTCAGAAGTTAATACTCCTCACACGATGCTCCCTAATATTGAGTTATGTTGTTATTAGAGTTTAGTTATAACATAACACCGTTCGGGCCATCATAATTCAGAGGTCATGCAATAATCGTTTGAGGAGTCAGGGCACTTTAAATCGTAAACCCAGCAAACTCGTCAAAACGAAATATCCACATGATACTCCTCACATGAAGCTCCCTAGTATTGTGTTATGCTTCTAACTTAAAATAGGTTTTCATATTTATATTGAAATATTCCGTTTCTACCCTTATAGCTTATATAATTACAATATCTACCCTAGACTTATAAACTTATAACATTTAGGCATTTCAGTTCCTAGACTTTACTCAATTAGTCTCTATACTTATATATTTTAGGAAAATGGCATAAATGACCCTTGGAATTATAGGTCTTCAAATTTACTATTTATACCCTTAACTTTATAACTTTGCAAAACTAGTCCATATAAGTTTATAACTATTTAACTTTTTATCCTAAGGTTATATAATTTTGCAAAAAGGGTCCTTATGATTGATATTTCTAAGATATGTCAAAAACAGTCCCTAGACTTAATATTTTCAGAAAGTTACCATTTATACCCCTGTGCATGGAAACATTTTCAAAACTAGTCCTAATTCCATGCAAACTATATTTTTATGAAACAAAAAGGTTTCCTAGATTATGGTTAACTAATATTAGCTTATCTAAGTTGTCTAAACTAGCTTATAGCTTATGATAGGAGCTTAGAGTATATAACATGTAATTCGACACCTATTAGGGTTTTAAAATGAAAACTAGCAAGTTGTAGTGATCAAGGCTTAGGCAAGGGTTCTAAGGCATCCTAATACTAACCTAGTACTGTAATAAAGATATTAGAATCAAAGTACAAAGGTTACTTGACCATCTAAGGCTTAACGTGGGTACCTAGGGTTTTCTAGGGTTTCTCGATGGAAAAAGGACTCGATGGGGCTTCAAGACTTGGCTAACTCGACTCCTAGGCCTACTATGGCTTGTATACTACTACTAACTACATAAAGTTTAAGGTGGAGAAGAGTGGTGGTGTGGTTTGGAAATGGTTTAGGGTCGCGGGTATTTATAGGGTCGTGGGGGAGTTTAGGTGTCAAACGGGGTGTTGTGGTGTCGAGGAGGGGGAGGGCTGACTAATACAAGCTACTAGTGACTAATGAAAGCTATGGTGGTAGTCTAGGGTAGCTAGGGGGTGGCGTAGAGAGTTTGTGGTGGTGGTGAAGCCGCGGCCTAGAGGTGGTGACAAGTAGGTGCATCACCTACTTGTAAGGTGTGTGGTTGTGTGCTAGGTAGTGACCTAATTTTGCTTACGCTCTGTTCTCAAGTCAAATTTTTAAAGAATGGAAAGGGATGGGATGGGAAGGGGAAAGTAGGGAATGACACTGTGAAGAAAGTGGTTATTTTTATTTGTGTTCTTGAGTTTTTATTTTAAGTTGCAAGGAAAGGGAAGGAAGCTACCCAAATTACAAATATACCCTCAAAATATAAATTACTCTATCACATTATTTAAACGATCCTACCCTCTAATATACACTGACGCACCAACAGATAATATCTCAAATAGCAAAGTCCACCAATTATAGAGATATAATATTAACTACACACAACATTTTTTTCACATGCTAAAGATTTCTGAAAAAAAAGAGTAGCTTAAGACAAAAACAAATATCAACGATTGACTTGGCATATAGTTAAACAAGATTAATTTGCATCTGAAACTTATCCAATAAGAAAATATGCTTTTAAATTGAGACGATAAAAAACGAAGTAATCTGATCTATCCTACATTCTATATAGTTTATAATAATCATGTACACAGCAAGATCTCATTACGTGTTCAGTGTTGGCTTCGCTTGATAATTTACTGAAATGTGGTGTTGATAATATAGAATCATCCACCTGCTTGTTGCACACAACACATAAGCAACTTCGAATCATTTTAGGTCAGTTGCATATAAATGAGGACATAATTTTAATTTAACAAAAGCCCATGTTCTTAGAAAACCCATTCCCTCCAGATCACCCCAAATATGGGCGGATTACATATAAACACAAAAACCCATCCCTTCCCTCCCTCCCACCTTCCCGTCCCCTACCTTTCCATCTTAAAAAAACTCAAGAACGCCCCTTTTTTTGATTTCCCTTCCCATCCCCTTCCATTACTTAAAAAAAACTCGAGAACAGAGCGTTAGTGAAAGATTAGGGTATAGCTTAGGGTTTAGTGCCTATATTAGGGTCCTATGAGTTTTTAGTGACTAATCCTAAGAAGCTTATACTAAGTGGTGGTAGCTTATGGTAAAGATTTGGGATAGTTTAGACCTAGTTCCGAGAAGTTATGACCTAGTTATGGTTTTGTGCTTAAGAGACTTGTACCTAAGGTCTAAGAGGTTGTACTAAGGTCTAAGGGTGCTAATATATCCTATTGTTCCTAAGGTAACTCATACATAAGCCTTGAACACTTTCAAACTAGTTCAGATAAGCAATTAGGGTTTTGTAAACACATAGGCCTGATTAGGGCTTAATTAGGGTTTTGTGATGAGTTTAGTGTGTTAGATTGATAGATTACTTATTTTGGTAGTGTTGTGATCTTATGCTTGACATACCAGGAGTTCACAGGGTGTGAGTGTAGAAATAGTTGGCTTGTGTAGATACGTGAGCAGGTCTAGAGAGTCATGCAAGTAGTGAATGCACATAAAAAGTCAAGTATCATCATGTGATTTTGCTTGAATAATAAAATATAATTTTTAATCCAAAAGTATTCTCCTAAAATAACAGGTAGATTATAACATATATACATATAATTTTTTATTTTTAGTCCACCAAGTAAAACCATTTAAAACATGTTAAGTGATTCATTTCTTAATCGATAATAATACATAATCAAAAGGAAATTTTAAAAACCCTGTGCGTGCACATGTATTATAACTAGTTGATCATAATGTAGGGAATACAAAAGGGTATATATAAGATAATATTAGGGCAAAAACTCTAATAGCTAATTCGGCCATGGGCCTCTATTTAGTTATATGGACATTCACAAAATAAATATCCATAGCACTCCCTCTTGGATGTCCATATTGTTAATACACTTAGGAATTGCTGCCTCATTAAAACCTTGTCAGGAAAACCCAGTGGGACAAAACCATGACTAAGGGAAAAATAGTGCAGCATGTATTATCTCCCTCTGATGACTATATTACTTGAGCTCTTTGAGTCGACGCATCCCAATGTTGTGACTTAGTTTCCTAAATGTTGAGGTAGGAAGTGCCTTGGTAAATAGATCCGCCAAATTGTCGCATGAACGAAATTGTTGAACAATAATATTACCATTCTTCTGTAAGTCATGGCTGGAAAAGAACTTTGGCAAAACATGTTTTGTATTGACTCCTTTGATGTAACCTTCCTTGAATTAAGCAATGCATGCTACATTCTCTTCATGCAAAACTGTTGGTGCCTCCTTCCCAAAATTTCTAAATGGGTGGATGAACTATCCGCAATTGTTTGCTTTGCCGAACGCTATGAAGTTTCACTACCGCCACTCGTGAGTATGTATCCACTTTAAGACCGACCATTGTTAGGACCAGACATATATCCTGCATTAGTAAAACCAACTAAACTTGTTTTGATGGGTTAGTAAAATATAAACCAAATTTCTTGTACCTTAAAGATATTGAAACATTTACATTATTCCATTTCATTGATTTGGTCAATTTGATCGATTAGTATTCTCGAGAATTTTAAATCATAACACGTGATTTATGCATTCTATATTTCTTAAGGAATCTCAACATCAAACGAGCTCTTGTATTATTATGTTAGTCGCATACTTATTTCTTATATTGCCAGAATTATACAATATTAAACTACATTATTGGATCCACCACATGTGAACATGCATCTCCATGATCATTTACAGAAAGTGAGCAAAGAAAAAATATTATTTGATGGTGATTAAGAGATTATAATCGGTAGTATTTATAAAGGCTAATAGGAAAAATATTAACTTGTTACTAAAGATTAGTATGAATAAACATAAGCCCATAAACAATATTTACGATATTTTTCTTGAGATATTCATTGTTTATTAAATGCTAGAGACCGTCTTCTTAAAAACCTTACAATAAAACTCAATAAGATAAAAACTTGACGAATGGAAAAAGAGTGTAATGCGCGTAATGTTTCTCCTCAAATTAACGTTTATTTTTCAAATGTAGAAGGCTGATCTTTTGAACTATTAGCTCGAAAACTTTTGTTGGCAAAGTTTGTGAATAAATCTTCCAAATTCTCACTTGATCGAATTTGAAAAACATCAATAACTTCATCCTTTTGTAGATCATATGTAAAGAAAAATTTCGGAGAAACGTGTTTTGTTTTGTCTCCTTTGATATACCCTTCCTTGATTTGAGCTATACACGCCGCATTATCTTGATACAATAAAGTTGGATTTACTTTGATAGACTTGAGTCTGCATTCTTCTTGGATGTGTTGAATCATTGATCTTAACCAAATGCACTCTCGATTGGCTTCATAAAGATCAATACGTTCAGCATGGTTTGATGATGTTGCTATTACTAATTGCTTTGTCGAACTCCAAGAAATTGTTGTGTCTCCATAAGAGAAATCATACCTTGTTTGTTAAACTCCCAAGTGCACTTCACCTTTGATCTTTTCAAGTTTATTCCAACACTCAAAAGTGTGATAAGGTCAACCATAGCTAAGGTTTTGTGTAGTGATAACTAGATAGTTAGGGGTTTATTCTAATTTCAAAGAGAAAGAGAATAACCATTGGACATTAGATGTTGGTTAATAACTTTCCTCCTAAATTGAAATTCAAATTACAAATTACAAATTAAAAAACTAGTTATTGGAAGAGAATGGTGTGGAGGAAGCTAAGCCATAGAATGAGTTGTGTGAGTTGTCATTTGAATTTTAAATTCAAATATGAGTTGGTGATTGTGAGAGAGTTGAGTGTGTAAAAGGATGTTGTCATATGAGTTGTAAAAAGAGTTGTTATTTGAATTTCAAATTCAAATAGATTAGTGATTGTGAAAGGGAATGAGTATGTAGGGAGCTAGAAGTGTAAGAAGAGTGAGTTGGTTAAATCATGATCACACAAGTGGAAAAGAGGTGTGTCTTGTGAGAATGATCACCACATATTTCAAATTCAAATGTGTTTGTGAGAGGATGTGAGATAGAAGAGTTGGGAAAGGTAGAATGTAAGGAAATTTGTATGTTGATCAAGCTTATTTGAGGGTGCAAGTAAGCAAGAGAAGCCTATGTTGGTGATGGGGGAACAAGAGAGATTAAAATAAAATATTTCAAATATAGGAGTTGAGGGTTTGTGATATGGAAGAGTGTAGAGATGGTTAAATATTTAAGAGATGTGTGTGAGTAAGTGGCGTTTTTGTGAGTTTGTGTGTGTTGTGATTGAAATTCAAAATGTGAATTAAGAGTGTAGAGATGGCTATAGAAGACATAGATGTGTAGGAGTGTTATGTGGCCATTCTGTAGGATCGAATATATTAGAGATTTGATGTGGTTCGGGAGGTCTAGGTTGATCAAACATGATGAAAGAATACATGTTTCTAGTGAGAGAAAGTAGAGAGAGGGTGGAGAAAATAAGGATAACTTTTATTAAATGAAACAATACAAAATGACCTAACACTTTCCCACACCCCTCATGGAGAGTCATGAGGGGTATTTATAGGCTCATTACATCACATATTTGCCTAATGTACTTAAGTAGTCCCTAATGTTACTACTTGTTACATATCTAGTCCATTTCTTTTGTGTGACGGTATCTTATATAAAATAGCAAGGCTAACCCTCCAAGATATCGTCACACATGAATGGTTACAATGAGACCTATAAATACATTAACAATGTAAAATTACAACAATAGTAAACTATGTTGATGGTGTTGAAGCGCAGAGTCTCTGTAGTCTAGATATTGAGGCAGACTTGAAGTTCTCTCTTCTGACGATCTCGGCGTGTGATCTTTGACACTGACGGCAAAGGTCTTTGTAGCTCTGAACTTCAACTGTAATGGTCTAGTTAGGTAATTACTCCCTCCTAACTAGTGAGCCTTTTTTTCTTTCTTCTGCTCCCCTCCTAAATTGACAACCTCTTTCATCTTGCAGCGGATAAATTAGATACTAATGAGTTTGCACCATGGTTGTCGTTCTGGGAGCATAACAACATAACTCACATAGTATTGCACAGAAGGTTGGTAATAAGCTCCAATGAACACATACACATACTTGGTACATTAAGCACAATTCCCTCGATCAACCAACGTACTGAAGACGAAACACTACTTCTTCTGGCATGTTCTTCTCCCTCCTGATGGTTGCGAGTTATCGGAATCATCATAATCTTGTGTACATGCCATAATTACCCGTACTTTACACTTCTGATGCAATATAGATAGACCATGAAAGCATAATTTGTGAGTATATGTCGCAAAAGTATATACTCTCAATACTTCTCTCAAATCAACCTTTAAACGAACCTCCTTGTAATTCACCGGCTACTAGTAATGACCACATATGGAGACAACCCGATATGACCAACTTGAAAATGAAGTAAACATCCCATCTTGTGACTTAATCTTGTACGATAGTGTGACTAAGAGCGGTCTAGAGAGTTCGTACACCATCGAATCCCTGTGTACTATATACTCTTCAACCAACCAACCATCAAGTATACGACGTACATCACCTCTTGATTATCCACATCTTTGTGTGACACTGAGCACTACAACGTAACTCCTTTAAGTGATAGTTAACTAGGTCTTCGTCCATCCACCCCTTGACCTATGAGAACTAGATAAACCAAGTCTTCGTCACCATTAACATATGCCCAAACAAGTTATCTTGAGACCTGCATATCTCAAAGATAAATAAGTACGCGCTTGAAACGTCACTTCAAAATCAAATTAGTTATACCGTACAAAAACCTCGTAGTCATTTTGTTAAACGAACCAATTCTAGCCGTGAATAATATATCCCCGTGAAATTTGTGAGTCTGAAATACCAACTGTAAAATCCAAATAATTATGCCAAAAATTGGTCCACTTGACATAATATTTAGATAACCGAAATTTAACCCCAACCAATATATTAGCCAAGATACAGAAATTAATGTAATCAACCTAAATGTTTCAATAGAAGCAATCTAGGCCAAATTGATCAAAAAAATTAACAACCCATGTTCTTTATAATCGGTAGACACAGAGCCCAATTACAAACTTTTGATAATCTTATCCGGCCCAATTCTCAATCCACGAAGTGCACAGTCCAACTCCAATCAAACACACCAAATGCCAAATGAAATGATATAACCTAAATACACGGTTGCATTTTATCATAACCCTTATCTCATATTATCCGCCCCCATCACTAACATTCTCTCTCCCAACACAAATAATGCCTCCATCTTCATCTCCAAATCTGATCTCATCTCCCTTCTAAAACACTTAACTCATCTCATCTCAGTCACCCTTAATAATCCACGCAAACAAACCAACCGTACCTTATGTCTGAGTTTTCTGTTTGATCCGAATCAAGAACACGTTTGAAGGGCTTCAAGATCCTGAGTGGTCTCGGGTAGGTGATAATTGTTTATTTCGTTTTTGTGATTTCAGTAAACGAACGAGAGAAAGGATGATACGCATACGTGTTGTTCATTCTCAAGTAGTTCGGAAATAAAATCAAGAAGCTTGGCATCTAAAGGGTCTATGAAGATGATGGTTCAACTAAAAAAATCTTTGAAAGATTGGAAATAAAGTTGAAACCAATCTGAGATCAATTAGCTTTCTTGTGTGATATTTTGTTTTTAATACGAGTCTTGTTTAAGGTTCAGATATCGTGATGAGTTAGGTAGATTTGGAGTTGGCTGTAGGTGTTCTTCCTTTTCATTTCGTTTTCAATTTTCTTTGCTCAGCTGTAGACTGATGATGTACAAGGCTGAGGTCACAAAGAGTTGTTGGTATATGGTTTGTGGTCGTGGTCTGGTTCTCTTCATCTTCATTTCTTTTGCTTTTGATTTCGAAAATTTGCTTGCAAAAAGATTTTAATAATTTTTGCAAAAAGATTTCGATAATTTTTGAAACTTATCGAGAATTTTTTTTACTTATTGAGAAGATGATTTATCGAGATCTTTTAATTATGGAGAACTTTATTATCGTGATCCTTAGTTTTCGAGATCCTCAGAGAATTTATTTCGATAATATGGGGTTTTGTGTTCTCCAAAACCACAAAAGTTCTCGAAAACAAGTACTTATTGAGAATCTCTTGTATAAGAGATTTCGACCAGATTCCGGCGAATATTTCCCTGTTTCCGATGACTAATCCGATGAGTTTAGACCTCTTATTCACCTTCATTTTGACCACTTTTAGACCAGATTCACGGAATGGTTAAAACATCTTAAAAAGTCTTCACATAAATCTGTTGGTAATGAACATGACTAGAAACAGATGTATGAAACCGGAAAAAGTTTGTGACTTTTTGTTATTGTTGACCATTTGGATACAAGAAATAATGGATGAAACTGTTATCAAGAAAGATAAGGGAAAAAAAAATTTCCAGATCCAAAAAAAATGTATAAAAAACAGCTTCAAACACAGATTCGAACCACAAAAATCCACCAGTAACAACCTGGCTCGTTATACCAATTGTAGGATCGAATATATTAGAGATTTGATGTGGTTCAGGAGGTCTAGGTTGATCAAACATGATGAAAGAATACATGTTTCTAGTGAGAGAAAGTAGAGAGAGGGTGGAGAAAATAAGGATAACTTTTATTAAATGAAACAATACAAAATGACCTAACACTTTCCCACACCTCTCATGGAGATTCATGAGGGGTATTTATAGGCTCATTACATCACATGTTTGCCTAATGTACTTAAGTAGTCCCTAATGTTACTACTTGTTACATATCTAGTCCATTTCTTTTGTGTGACGGTATCTTATATAAAATAGCAAGGCTAACACATTCCAAGATCACATATATAGAAACAAAGAAGAATGTGGTGATGGTGAGTGAAACTTGGAGAGCAAGGGTGGTGATGTGTTTAATTTGTGTTGGTGGAGAAGTATTAGAATAATGTGTTGAGTAGAGAATGTGTAGGTGGCATACTATGGAATGTTGGAATGTAAGAAACAAAATGAATGAGTGGTGGATTGTGTTGTGGTGTAGGGGACAAGAGTACAAGGATGTGTAAGGGGATATAAGAGAATCTTTGTGTGGGATATTTAAAATCGTACAAAGGATATTCATGCTTCAAGAGTTCAAGCTCAAGCCTTCAAGTTTGATAATCCTTGATTAATCCACAATTGATTCATTCACTAATCATCTTGATACAAGTAAGTTAAGTGTTTTGCATCAAAGTAAAAACAATATCCCATAAATGAGAAACTTGCATTTACACAAAGTGACCTCGACTTAAATGACCAATAAGGGAGTAAACTTATTACGTGATTAGTAAAGATAAACGTAAGAATTACGGTTACTTGAATATTTTCCTTTGAAGTTTTAGTGAAAGTATAAACCTTCTAGGTTTGAGAGAAAAACATTTTGCCGTAACTAATGGCATTTGAAAAAAAGTTTATGAGTTGGCGTTTTGTAAAAACTAGAGGACTTGTTTTGGGCATCTCTCTAAGTCTAAATCTTAATGCGAGTATCTCAAATACCATGTACGAACCTGTATTGAAAGAAGCACCTTAGTCGGGTAAAAGGAAAGCCGACATGGAAAAACCGAAGACACAAAAACATCGCCATTGGCGCGCTGGCGCGTGCTGACGCGTCACCTAGCGCACCAGTGCCAGATTTTTGTGTTTTCGGTTTTTGGCTATCGTTTGTGATTTTAAGTATCTCGAATGCATATTTGTTATCATTAAAATATTACGGAGGCTTTGAACATCATTCCACCAACACACTCCTTACAAAGTATAGAAAAGGCCTCTTAACTTCACACGTGTCCTTTACAAGGCCATTCTTTCCTAACCTCTTTCACATCTCACTCTTTCTTTATTCCCCTTTTTCCTGCTCTATTCAAAAAAAAATTCTCTAAGTTCAGTTTCAAATCATTCAAAATCACAAATTAAGTTCCTATTTTTGTTTTATTGCATTAAATTATGTTCAACTGCAACAAATAACAACAATTTTCAATAGTTCGAAGTTTATCAAAATTAGTGTTAGTCAAAACAAAATTACCGTAGCAATTATTACTTAACAAACCCTAAATTAACATCAAGTAACATCAAATTTGTCATCTTTTTTTCTTTTTCTTTTTTTAAAGAGAAATCAAGTTTCGTAAAAGTACCGATAAAGTGTTTAATAAAATGTCTTAGTGAAGTAATTTTATGAGTTTATAGTTTGAATGTGTTGATTATATATAAATGTTTTTGTAGTAATTGATGAAAGTTCAATCTTTATTGAAAAAAATCAAAGAATGCTTTTAACAATGATAAACAATGTTTAAAATTGTGATGAACAATTTTTGAATGTGCAATTGTTCATCATATAATTCATTACATAAGTGTTCATCACCTTAATGTTCATCAAAATAAGTTTTAATCACATAATGTTCATCAAATAAAACTAATGGATGCTTGATTGATGGTTTTGAAGCATGAGTAACGAGAAAGAGAATGAAAAATGATGCTTGGTTAAGTATAATATATTTAATCATTTCTTAGTATTGAACCATACTCTATTAACCACAATTTGAAGGTAATCATTTTTCATTACCCCCTATTTTTGCAACTGCCACAAAAACCCACGTAGTCAACCTCATTTTCTTTAGCGAAAATTCCAAAACTATGCCAACAATTGAATTTGTGTCCACAATCGAGTCAAGAATTTTATAAATTTCAATTTTGGTCATGTGCAATCGTGCTACTGTGCGACCTCATTCATAATAGGACATGTGGCATGACAAAATGTACCATTCTAATCATTTGGTGACACACTTGTCACATTTTTAATGGGGTCGCACATTTGCCTTGCTCGACCGTCGGTTGTGCGATTGTGCGACCCATTAAAAATGTGACAAGTGTGTCACCAAATGATTGAATTGGTACCTTTTGTCATGCCACGTGTCAACTTTTTAATATCGCACATGACCAAAATTGAAATATTTGTGACTTCATTGTGGACACAAATTCAATTTTTGGCATAAAATTAGAATTTTCCCTTTTTTTATTTTATCTTTTTCAATTTATGTTTATGGCACTCATCTTGGAGATTGTATTCCTGAAGCTTCCTGATACCCTAGAAGGCTCTCCCCTCAACTATAAATAGAGACCCTGCTTCACAGATGAAGGCGTCCAATTTTTGTAGCTAAAATTGTGTCCATGTTTACTTTCATTTACTGCTTGCATTAGTTAAATAGCTTTTATATTAGTTGTAATTTAGTGTTTCAAGCATTGTAATTTACTTTTATTAATAAAATCTAAGTTTCCTTTTGATTACTTGTCGTATTTACATTTTCAAGCTTTTGTTTAGTTCAAAAATAGTTTACAAGTTTTCATTACTGTTTTCACAAGCTCATTTAGTTTGATACAAGTTTTATAAATAGTTAAAGGCTTCTTCTGTATATTCTTTAATATATTAAAAAAAATACAGTTGCTTAAGGGTACATAAGCTGTGATAAGCTGTCATCTCCCTTCCCATAAGCTCACATAAGCTACTCAGTGCTTATTGTGAGCTTGTGTCAGTTGCATTAGTTCATAGCCTCTTCTCCTAGCGATTATCCAAGTAAGTTCTCTTTTATCATTTTGCATGCTTATTATTAGTTTAATCTCTGTCATCTTAGATTAAGTGTGTGTTTGTTGTAGCTTATTTAGACCATTCCTAGCTTAGTTTTTATGTTTTACATGCTTTAGCTTAATCCTAGTTCAAATCTGCCTAATAGAGCTTAACCTACATTTTGGTAATCTTGTTGTTCTCTGCTTCATTTTAGTGTTAATTTGGACTTAAAAGTAGTTAAGATATTTAGTCTGATAACTAGTTTGCTGAAGTTAAGCTTAAAATTGCAAAACTTAGTGTTATAGGCAAAGTTACGGTGTGTTTGGATTAGTAGAGTACACTGTGTTTGAGTGGTTAATTTGAGGATCCTTTAGTCTAAACAAGTCACAGTAGGTGTCATTAGGTTAGAACATTCATAAATTTCTTAGTTCCTTAGGCAAATAGTAAAAATCCTTCTAAATATCTCATACAGTTAGCATGTTAGTTAAATTTAAGCTGAGCTTTTGAAGTCTGTTAGAATTTAGGTATATCTAGGGTAATTTAGTTACAATTAAGTTCATCATATCATTTAGGGTCAGTACTGCTCAGTAGAATTTCATATAAGTCAAAACCATAGTACACATAAGAAGTCAAACTTAGGTGCAAACTAGTTCCACAGGGTCTGTTCTAGGGTTAATTTAGTAGATCATTAGGTGTTAATTAGGCTTTATATTGATTCTGGGGTTAGTTTACCTAGCAAAGTTTACCTATAATCAATTTCAAGCAATTCCAACAACATTTACTAGGGTAAATTTGATCCACCAAGTTGTCCCAAAACTGTTCATCAATTAAATTCAGCATAATAGTAGTTTTTGGCACCTGTTTTAGGCTCAAATTAAGGTTCAATTAGTGTTTAAAAATTAGGGATTTTAGGTTTTTAAGGTAGTATCTTAGGTAGTCTTTAATTTGCCCCCTTAACCTTCCTGTAATCAGCTTATTAGAGTGCTTATTTATAAGCTAGAAGTAGGGTACTTAGGCTGTCTTTTCGGTCCAAAGAGTGAATTGAATCTGGATTACGGCCTAGGCTTATTTGAGTATTTTAAGTTGAATTAGGTTTGTTTAGGTCTATTACACATTTACAATATACCTGAGCTTTTGGTGCATTCTAGTGCTTAATTGCTTATTAATAAGGCCTTATTCCAACTGCTTATTAGCCCAAACAGCTTATTAAAGTGTAATTTTTAGGTGATTTTAATTTTCCTAGGATTAGATTAATATTTTAGATTTATCTGCAAAATTTTAGATTTTTATAAGCTTATTTAGTATTTTTTAATAATTCAAACTAGTTTTTAAGTACTTTTAAATCCTTTTTAATTAATATAAATTCATAAAAAATACAAAAAAAATATTTTTCAGTTTTAAAATTAGTTTTATAATATTTTAGATTTTTCAAAATTAATTTTTCATTTTTCTTAATTATTTGCATTTTTAATATTTAAAATAGCTTTAATTAATTTTAATAAAATAAAAAGTTACAAAAATAATTTTAAATTTCTAAAAAGTTTAAATTTATATTTAGGCCCTTTAGGAATTTAGTTTTTGCATTTAGGGCTTAAGTTTCCCCTAGTAGCCTTAGAAATCCCGAGATTAGCTCGGGAATTTAGCGTTTTAATTTCCCGTTTACATTTAGGACTTACTTGTGCTCTCTTACGTGTTTTTACTTGCTTTTATATTATTTTTAGTTTAATTGTAGCTTAGGGTACCCCATAAACCCCTTTCACTTGACGACATTCGACGACGAACCAACGAACTCCATTCAACCTTCGTTGGGAAATACGACCCGGGTATACATATTTACCCGTGCTATCCTCGGAGATATACTTATATATACTATATATATATATCGTGTGTATAGTGTATCTCAAATATCATGCACGAACGTGTATTGAAAGAAGCACCTTAGTCGGGAAGAGGAAAGCCGACTTGGAAAAACCGAAGACACAAAAACTTCGCCATTGGCGCGCTGACGCGTCACCTAGCGCACCAGTGCCAGATTTGTGTGTTTTCGGTTTTTGGCTATCGTTTGTGATTTTAAGTATCTCGAATGCATATTTGTTATCATTAAAATATTATGGAGGCTTTGAACATCATTGCACCAACACACTCCTTACAAAGTATAGAAAATGCCTCTTAACTTCACACGTGTCCTTTACAAGGCCATTCTTTCCTAACCTCTTTCACATCTCACTCTTTCTTTATTCCCCTTTTTCCAGCCTGCTCTATTCAAAAAAATTCTCTAAGTTCAGTTTCAAATCATTCAAAATCACAAATTAAGTTCCTATTTTTGTTTTATTGCATTAAATTATGTTCAACTGCAACAAATAACAACAATTTTCAATAGTTCAAAGTTTATCAAAATTAGTATTAGTTAAAACAAAATTACCGTAGCAATTATTACTTAACAAACCCTAAATTAACATCAGGTAACATCAAATTTGTCATATTTTTTTCTTTTTCTTTTTTAAAAGAGAAATCAAGTTTCGTAAAAGTACCGATAAAGTGTTTAATAAAATGTCTCAGTGAAGTAATTTTATGACTTTATACTTTGAATGTGTTGATTATATATAAATGTTTTTGTAGTAATTGATGAAAGTTCAATCTTTATTGAAAAAAAATCAAAGAATGCTTTTAACAATGATAAACAATGTTTAAAATTGTGATGAACAATTTTTGAATGTGCAATTGTTCATCATATAATTCATTTCATAAGTGTTCATCACGTTAATTTTCATCAAAATAAGTTTTAATCACATAATGTTCATCAAATAAAACTAATGGATGCTTGATTGATGGTTTTGAAGCATGAGTAACGAGAAAGAGAATGAAAAATGGTGCTTGGTTAAGTATAATATATTTAATCATTTCTTAGTATTGAACCATACTCTATTAACCACAATTTGAAGGTAATCATTTTTCATTACCCCCGATTTTTGCAACTGCCACAAAAACCCACGTAGTGAACCTAATTTTCTTTAACGAAAATTTCAAAACTATGACAACAATTGAATTTGTGTCCACAATCGAGTCAAGAATTTTATAAATTTCAATTTTGGTCATGTGCGATCGTGCTACTGTGCGACCTCATTCATAATTGGACATGTGGCATGAAAAAATGTACCATTCTAATCATTTGGTGACACACTTGTCACATTTTTAATGGGGTCGCACATTTGCCTTGCTCGACCGTCGGTTGTGCGACTGTGTGACCCATTCAAAATGTGACAAGTGTGTCACCAAATGATTGAAATGGTACATTTTGTCATGCCACGTGTCAACTTTTTAATATCGCACATGACCAAAATTGAAATATTCGTGACTTCATTGTGGACACAAATTCAATTTTTGGCATAAAATTATAATTTTCCCTTTTTTTATTTTATCTTTTTCAATTTATGTTTATGGCAATCATCTCGGAGATTGTATTCCTGAAGCTTCCAGATACCCTAGAAGGCTCTCCCCTCAACTATAAATAGAGACCCTGCTTCACAGACGAAGGCGACCAATTTTGTAGCTAAAATTGTGTCCATGTTTACTTTCATTTAGTGCTTTCATTAGTTAAATAGCTTTTATATTAGTTGTAATTTAGTGTTTCAAGCATTGTAATTTACTTTTATTAATAAAATCTTAGTTTCCTTTTGATTACTTGTCGTATTTACATTTTCAAGCTTTTATTTTTTTCAAAAATAGTTTACAAGTTTTCATTACTGGTTTCACAAGCTCATTTAGTTTAATACAAGTTTTATAAATAGTTAAAGGCTTCTTCTGTATATTCTTTAATATATTAAAAAAATACAGTTGCTTAAGGGTACATAAGCTGTGATAAGCTGTGATCTCCCTTCCCATAAGCTCACATAAGCTACTCAGTGCTTATTGTGAGCTTGTGTCAGTTGCATTAGTTCATAGCCTCTTCTCCTAGCGATTACCCAAGTAAGTTCTCTTTTATTATTTTGCATGCTTATTATTAGTTTAATCTCTGTCATCTTAGATTAAGTGTGTGTTTGTTGTAGCTTATTTAGACCATTCCTAGCTTAGTTTCCATGTTTTACATGCTTTAGCTTAATCCTAGTTCAAATCTGCCTAATAGAGCTTAACCTGCATTTTGGTGTTCTTGTTTTTCTCTGCTTCATTTTAGTGTTAATTTGGACTTAAAAGTAGTTAAGACATTTAGTCTAATAAGTAAGTTGCTAAAGTTAAGCTTAAAATTGCAAAACTTAGTGTTATAGGCAAAGTTACGGTGTGTTTGGATTAGTAGAGTACACTGTGTTTGAGTGGTTAATTTGAGGATCCTTTAGTCTAAACAAGTCACAGTAGGTGTCATTAGGTTAGAGCATTCATAAATTTCTTAGTTCCTTAGGCAAATAGTAAAAATCCTTCTAAATCTCTCATACAGTTAGCATGTTAGTTAAATTTAAGCTGAGCTTTTGAAGTCTGTTAGAATTTAGGTATATCTAGGGTAATTTAGTTACAATTAAGTTCATCATATCATTTAGGGTCAGTACTGCTCAGTAGAATTTCTTATAAGTCAAAACCATAGTGCACATAAGAAGTCAAACTTAGGTGCAAACTAGTTCCACAGGTCTGTTCTAGGGTTAATTTAGTAGATCATTAGGTGTTAATTAGGCTTTATATTGATTCTGGGGTTAGTTTACCTAGCAAAGTTTACCTATAATCAATTTCAAGCAAGTCCAACAACATTTACTAGGGTAAATTTGATCCACCAAGTTGTCCCAAACATGTTCATCAATTAAATTCAGCATAATAGTAGTTTTTGGCACCTGTTTTAGGCTCAAATTAAGGTTCAATTAGTGTTTAAAAATTAGGGCTTTTAGGTTTTTAAGGTATTATCTTAGGTAGTCTTTAATTTTCCCCTTTAACCTTCCTGTAATCAGCTTATTAGAGTGCTTATTTATAAGCTAGAAGTAGGGTACTTAGGCTATCTTTTCGGTCCAAAAAGTGAATTTAATCTGGCTTACGGCCTAGGCTTATTTGAGTATTTTGAGTTGAATTAGGTTTGTTTAGGTCTATTACACATTTACACTATACCTGAGCTTTTGGTGCATTCTAGTGCTTAATTGCCTATTAATAAGGCCTTATTCCAACTGCTTATTAGCCCAAACAGCTTATTAAAGTGTAATTTTTAGGTGATTTTAATTTTCCTAGGATTAGATTAATATTTTAGATTTATCTGCAAAATTTTAGATTTTTATAAGCTTATTTAGTATTTTTAATAATTCAAACTAGTTTTTAAGTACTTTTAAATCCTTTTTAATTAATATAGATTCATAAAAATACAAAATATTTTTTAGTTTTAAAATTAGTTTTATAATATTTTAGATTTTTCAAAATTAATTTTTCATTTTTCTTAATTATTTGCATTTTTAATATTTAAAATAGCTTTAATTAAATTTAATTAAATAAAAAGTTACAAAAATAATTTTAAATTTCTAAAAAGTTTCCCCTAGTTGCCTTAGAAATCCCGAGATTAGCTCGGGAATTTAGCGTTTTAATTTCCCGTTTACGTTTAGGACTTACTTGTGCTCTCTTACATGTTTTTACTTGCTTTTATATTATTTTTAGTTTAATTTTAGCTTAGGGTTCCCCATAAACCCCTTCCCATTCATTTCACGACATTCGACGACGAACCAACTAACTCCATTCAACCTTGTTGGGAAATACGACCCGGGGATACATATTTACCCGTGCTATCCTCGGAGATATACTTATGTATACTATATATATATCGTGTGTATCAAGTATCTCAAATACCATGCACGAACGTGTATTGAAAGAAGCACCTTAGTCGGGTAAGAGAAAAGTCGACTTGGAAAAACCGAAGAAATAAAAACTTCGCCATTGGCGCGCTGACGCGTCACCTAGCGCACCAGTGCCAGATTTGTGTGTTTTCGGTTTTTGGCTATCGTTTGTGATTTTAAGTATCTCGAATGCATATTTGTTATCATTAAAATATTATGGAGGCTTTGAACATCATTGCACCAACACACTCCTTACAAAGTATAGAAAATGCCTCTTAACTTCACACGTGTCCTTTACAAGGCCATTCTTTCCTAACCTCTTTCACATCTCACTCTTTCTTTATTCCCCTTTTTCCAGCCTGCTCTATTTAAAAAAAAATCTCTAAGTTCAGTTTCAAATCATTCAAAATCAAAAATTAAGTTCCTATTTTTGTTTTATTGCATTAAATTATGTTCAACTGCAACAAATAACAACAATTTTCAATAGTTCGAAGTTTATCAAAATTAGTGTTAGTCAAAACAAAATTACCGTAGCAATTATTACTTAACAAACCCTAAATTAACATCAGGTAACATCAAATTTGTCATATTTTTTTTCTTTTTCCTTTTATAAAGGGAAATCAAGTTTCGTAAAAGTACCGATAAAGTGTTTAATAAAATGTCTCAGTGAAGTAATTTTATAAGTTTATACTTTGAATGTGTTGATTATATATAATTGTTTTTGTAGCAATTGATGAAAGTTCAATCTTTATTGAAAAAAAAATCAAAGAATGCTTTTAACAATGATAAACAATGTTTAAAATTGTGATGAATAATTTTGGAATGTGCAATTGTTCATCATATAATTCATTACATAAGTGTTCATCACCTTAATGTTCATCAAAATAAGTTTTAATCACATAATGTTCATCAAATAAAACTAATGGATGCTTGATTGATGGTTTTGAAGCATGAGTAACAAGAAAGAGAATAAAAAATGGTGCTTGGTTAAGTATAATATATTTAATCATTTCTTAGTATTGAACCATACTCTATTAACCACAATTTGAAGGTAATCATTTGTCATTACCCCCTATTTTTGCAACTGCCACAAAAACCCACGTAGTCAACCTCATTTTCTTTAGCGAAAATTCCAAAACTATGCCAACAATTGAATTTGTGTCCACAATCGAGTCAAGAATTTTATAAATTTCAATTTTGGTCATGTGCGATCGTGCTACTGTGCGACCTCATTCATAATTGGACATGTGGCATGAAAAAATGTACCATTCTAATCATTTGGTGACACACTTGTCACATTTTTAATGGGGTCGCACATTTGCCTTGCTCGACCGTCGGTTGTGCGACTGTGCAACCCATTCAAAATGTGACAAGTGTGTCACCAAATGATTGAAATGGTACCTTTTGTCATGCCACGTGTCAACTTTTTAATATCTCACATGACCAAAATTGAAATATTCGTGACTTTATTGTGGACACAAATTCAATTTTTGGCATAAAATTATAATTTTCCCTTTTTTTTATTTTATCATTTTCAATTTATGTTTTTGGCACTCATCTCAGAGATTGTGAAGTTCTATTTGTTGATTTCTGGAATATGCTCATGTCGTTGCATAATTTTACTGATTATTTATGATTAATCCCGTTTTTTTCTTTTCTTTTTTAATAATTTCTACTTGACTTGATTTCAAATATCTAATATGTTGTGATTACTAATCAAATGCATTATCTTTGATCATGGGCAAAGAACACATTCACATTTTGATAGCCAACTTATGGACATCCAAACTGGTCGATACTAGACGAGTACTCGTGCATAGCAACGAGATTTTATAGCGGCAGATAGTTTTAGTGATAAAAGAAGTTTATCGATTATAAATGAAAAATAATAAAATTAAGGATTTGAGGATTAAAATAACGTTTTGAAACTTGGTTCGATCCGGGTGGTTCAATCGGTAGAACCGTTCCGGTTGAAAAATGGGTCAATTTAAACCGGGTCAACCCGACGGATTGGGTCGAAAAAAGGGTCAAATTAAACCGGGTCAACCCGCCGGGTTTGAAGTGTCCCGGGTCAACCAGGTTTTCGATTTGTTTTGACAGTTTCCTTATGAAACATATCATTGGCCTTAATGTACTACATTTCATTACCGACTTTACCACTTTCACATTCCTCATTTTTAAGTTTTTGGTTTATTTGCATTAAAATTATTATAGTTCCCTTTATTTGTTTAGATTTAAGGTTTTCAACATTTCACACCGCTTGACTTTTCACTTTTCCACATTTGCCATTTTCTTTTATATTTAGTGTAGATTTAGCATAGTTATCTAAAAATTTAAATTAACATGATATATAACATTAAAACCACATATGTTATAGTTATTTGTATGAACCAAGCAAAGTTATTGACGAAAGGAATACTAAGTAACGATCATTATATTCCTTTGCATTCTCTTTGGTTTTCCTTTTTCTATTCTTAATTTGAACCAAGCGCACCTTAAGTTTCAAGTTTATCAAGGAATTAACAGATGTTCATCAATCATGGTCTGAATGTTCATTGATGCGTAGGGATTGCTTACGCACTACGTTTTACCTCTCGAGGGATCTCGAGAAGCTTACAATCCCCACCAGGCAGTGTACCTGACCGATGTAGTATAGTGTAGTGGCAAGTACCGGGGGATTGATCGTTCTCTCACAGGGAATAGTGTTCGTTAGGTTAAAGACTACCCTAATTAAGGTCTAAGGGCGGAGGATGATTATTTTTGTATTTTTATGTTTTTTTTAGAAAGCAGAAAATCTCGTTTTTGAAGAGTGGCGGAATAGTTGCTAGTCAACTAACCCAAGTTATCTACTTAGCAATTATTTAAATTTTTGAGAAAACAATGGGTGGGGAAAGTAGGTGTTTTACTTAGATTTCATTACTCCCTAACTATCTTTTACCATGTAATTAGTATGTTTGAGTTTGCGTGGATGACGGGTGGTATTCCTAACAAGTCGTAGGGAGTGCGGTTCAATTCCTTAAACTCTATAAGTCCTACCTCACTCTATGACGATACTCAAGTATTCCTATCATAAGCTTCACCGGATAGCAACCTACGTATGAAATACTACCTTAAAACCAATACGATTAAACGCACATACGATTCACGTTTCCTAAGACGTTCAATGCTTGTTTACCATATAAGGAAAGTTGCTCAGTTTTCTTAGTATCTAACGTAGATGGAACATGTCATCGCAAATCACAATCAAACATAACATCACATGATAAAATCAATAGTTTAGGTTGTTCATTTTAGAATCTAAGCAATACCCCCCACAAACAAGTTAATTTAGTTCCTAGCATGTTTGATAGGAAAAGAAATAGCACGCAAAGCATATGATCGATACTAAATCATAGATCAGTTTTGTAATGGATGAATGAAGACTTATCTTAGGATTAAACTATTGCAAGTTAGATGGGTAAAAGTACCCTCTGAAGTCTCGTAATACACGAGCTAGGGTTTTACCCTTAAGTTCTTCCCACCAATTCCTCTTTTAAAACAATAAAATTCATCTTATATCTATATAGAAAATATGGGCTGCACGGCGTACAGCCTTCAAGGTGGACGCACGTCACGCCGACATTAGGTTTTGATGACCTTCTGGACGTTTCGTCCTGCCATCCTTTTTGCCATATTCTGACGGGCGCTTCCTCTGACGCGCGTTCACCATGACTTATGGCTCAAAAACTCTCTTGGTCCTGTCATGATTAATCTTCCAATTTCTTCGAACTTCATTGTCACTGACGTCGTCACGTTGAAGCTCTTGTGACGCTTCGTCACTCGTTCTGGTGCACTTTAGGGTCTTTTGAGATTTTGTTGTTTTCCGCACTTTTTCACTCCGAAAACGCCCGAAAATGCTTCTTTTGTGATTTTCTCCTCAAAAGTACCTAAAATGAGAAAAGAAACGACTTTGGGTGAAATCCGATCAAATAATATACGAATTAGGACTCAAACAGACCCCTAGAAACGTAACATTTTTCGTCTCATCATTCATCAATCATGGTCCGGTCAGAATGTTTTCAATAAATGTTCATCAAATCATGGTCAGAATGTTCATCCATAATAATTCATCATATCTTGAGGTTAATCATACTTGATGTTCATCATACATGATGGATCGTGAGTTGTAGGGAAAATGAAGAGATAAGAAAAGAACGTATGTCACTCCGTATTAACTTTTTAGACTTTTTAAGATAACCAAATATCATCTACCACATGATTAATGGCATACAAATAGAAATTTGAGAATCGTCTTCTAATTAAACCTTTCTCCACGTTTTAGTTGGGTCTACTATTTGAAAACATATTCCACTGTAAGTCAATTACTCTTGTATGTTTCATAACATCAAACTCGCTTAATGATATATTACCGTATATTTTCCTTTTTTTTATGCCAAGTGAATGTGTAGTAAATGATTGTTACTAAAACATAGGAGGTGGTACATTGTTTAGCAGCGAAGCAAAAATATGTACCTCTATATACAAATCATTACCTACATAGTACGAAAGTGTCATAGTTTTGTGTAGAAACACTCCAAATCTATGACCGTTGCCATGCCAAGCCTCCAGAATAGATCAACAACGTTAGTTTTTAGTCTTAACACCTGAGAAAAACATGCTAAAAGGTCGGTTAATGCTGGTGAGTTCATATGTTTAAAGTAAAACAGTTAAACAGTTAAGTAGGACCAATGAAACATTACAATGCATATAATGTTATACAAAAGTTCTATTACGTTAGTACTAAGTTCATGCAACCGAAGCTACGACAGTAAAGTATGCACAACGTGACATATAAAAAGGGACCCATAGCAAGTGTTTGTCCATACACTTGAATTTCGACATGATATATGTCTTGCCTGTTGGCACTACCAACTTAGACGGAGGTGTCACCCTCAATATATCTATGTAGTATATATGGTGTGTATTGCTACAAGAGACAAACATGATAATAATGAAATAAATATAAAGTGTAGAAAATAGTACCGTAAACCGTTTGATTGTTTAGACTCAAAGAACACGAGTAAAGAAAATGTTGAGGCGTGTGATGCTCACACTTTCTTTAAGACAAATTCGTCCTCTCCATGGTGCTTGAGAATCGTGGACGTCTATCTCCCAGGATAAAAAAACAACTGATAACCCCGTTAGCACAAACGGGTTATCAATGTGAACCAAAAACGTGTCTTCCCTCTATTACGAACCGGATACACAAGAAGTCAATAAGAGTGACAACAAATGGAGAGGAGTAATTGAGTTGTGTTTTTTTCGGTATTTTTGGACAAATGAGAAGAGCTCTCATTTATAGGTAAAAGGGATGAAGAAAAGAAACGGTCACAATTAAATCTACTAATGGCTCATGAACACCAATTTAATTCGGTCATTACAATTGACCAAACATTAACACTGTTCTTAAATCCCATTAGTATACATGATGACCATCAATTGTCATTCAATTCAAAAAATTTGACCATAATTTTCCAACAATCCCCCACATGAATGAAATTGATAACGAGAAACAAATTCCAACGACTCGATGTTGTAATAGAGTTTTGTAGTTTATTTTTGCAAAGGATAGGTAGGTGTTACCCTTTGAACCTTCCCTTGTGAAATATACTTAGACTCCTAGCAGCCAGTAGAACTCGATGTCTTTGAACTGTCTGCTGTTTGTGGAGACGACAATATATATTCACACAAATATCTCCTTGACACTTTTTGGTTCTCATAGTTATGTTCGTTTTGGTCATGAACATTAGCCTGGTTCTGCGAGAGCTGTTAGGAATTGCGCCCCCACAATTCCCTTAGAAGCGACCCCACTTCTCTCTCACATAGGTGATTCTCGATTAATCATTAAAAGCCATATGCTTAACCTCATATTGTCACTATACAGGAATGGACTGGAAGTTTACTAACTCCCTAAATAAATTTGGAGTTTATTACTCCCCCATAGTGACCTCAGTTTATACAAGTAGGTTGTCCTATTGAACCCAGATCTTGGGATCTCCAGTCAGCTGGGTTAGGTTTTCCTTCATATAAACTTTTCAAGGGCTTTATTCACATTCCTCTTCAAGACTTTCTAACTAACTCCCGCGTTTAGCATTTCACAAGCGGATCCGCAAATGTTATTCTATGACTTCACATTGTCAATAGAGATAACCCATGCTGAGAGTAGTCATCATATCGACATGATATGTTTGTACAAATTTGAGTTTCGTTCAACTCCAAATATATCATGCTCCAGGTAATTCTTGAGTATTCCAACTAGGCAAGAACTTCATGTTTGTTGATGTCATTTTGAACTCTAGCTAGGCCGGAATCCCCCACATGGAATTTATCTCAAGAATTTTGTAGAAAGGTTCTCCTTTTCAATATATTAATATTGTTTATAAGATTTTTCTAACATGGATATGACATCAAGATCATTAGTAATTTGTCACCTCACAAGTTTCATATTAGTGTATGCACACTTTTTGAATGTCTTATGTTAATTATTTTCCATATCATAATTAACAGATTCCAAATCTAGCATGCTATAGACCAAGGAATCAAGCGTATGACAGAAGATGCATCATTCTGATTACTCATAGCTTCATCTACTAACATTCTTCTTCTAGACAAATCACCACCTTAAACCACACATGTTTTAGGAGGATCGCATAAGTTATTTGTGTAAGTCCTACACTTCCCCATGTCATTCCAATTAACTTGTAATTATATGTATATAATCACATTTAATCTCTTATCATTATATGATTATCACAATTTATTATGTGATTATAATCACATAACATCAATGTGTAATCATTTTACACAATCAAAATATGTCCAACTTAGCAAATGGACAATATCTCACATTGGATGACAGTCACACAGTACAAGTTAGTTACATAAACCAACATGCGTTGTCATCTATGTATGTGTTCTTTCATGACATTTCACAATGTCCTACACGGTTATGTTCAACACATAGTCATTTATTATATAATGACAAATCGTTCGATTGTTACCAATATGATTTGTAACAAGTCTTAACAATTGTTCATCTTTCTAGAATACAACAAGTAGTTTGATTATTTGCAAAAATATTCACAACAGAATATTTGCAACATCCAAACTTCCAATACTCGATACAAAACCTAGAAACTTGTTTATTCTCATGTTACTAAATTAGTTTCACAGCGTCGCACCAAACAACTTTAAAGGCACTAATTTGCCACAATATTTTGCACCAAATAACACAAAATTCGACACAAGGAAAAACTAAACCTCTTTGAGGAAAAATAGTTGTACTTAAAATACAAATTGTGATCAAATGATTCTTCCGTTTAAGCTCAAATTTTTTTTTTCGAAATCACGTTTAAGATGTTTCTTAAACAATAAAAATATGTGGGTGCAAAACTCACATGCATTTTGTTTTTCTTCACGACTACATGGTTATGACATCAAACATGTCCAAGACAAACTGTTGTACCAAAGTAAAAATCTGTGACCAAAAAGTTCCACTCATTTAAGCTCAAAATTTTCAAACGTCAAGTTTAATGTCTTAGCGACGTAAAATTTGGCACAAAATTCCCCCGTTTACTATGAGAACAACACATGTTCTCGCGACAACGCAACTGTGACAACAAGTATTTTGGAGTCCAAATAACACCAAAAAATATCGCACTCTACAAGGAGTTTAATCCCAATATCCGTGTCATGAAATGAATACTAGTTACACAAACTAGTATCGCAACACAATTTAAAACAACATGCTTCGAGCGCTCTATTATTTTATCATAATATAATGATTTAGAGACTTCCAATGCAACAAAACAATACTATATTAACAAGTTAAAAGATGCTCAGCAGTTATGTTTTATATACAAGTGTCATAACAATCACAAAAGGTTTCGAAGCAAACACACTAACACCATAATATCGTGAGCACAAAATTAAATAAAACCAAAACTTAATTAAGTGGCCGCTTATATTTACTTCGATGTTATCTGTTACATGAAACTTGTAATTATTTAAACTACAACATATGACACTTCCATTTCTTTCAAAATCAAATAAATATACTCTTAAAACTGCATGCATACCTTTTATCCTTACAATACTATTAGTATATCCAGTTGCAACCAAAAACTTTTATCTTTTATTCAGCCAAACGCAACTACCAAATTCTATTACCAAAGGAATAAATTAGTCCAGGTTAAAACNTATGCAAGTCAAGTATCATCATGTGATTTTGCTTGAATAATAAAATATAATTTTTAATCCAAAAATATTCTTCTAAAATAATAGGTAGATTATAACACATATACATATGATTTTTTTATTTTTAGTCCACCAAGTAAAACCATTTGAAACATGTTAAGTGATTCATTTGTTAATCGATAATAATATATAATCAAAACGAAATTTTAAAAACTCTGTGCGTGCACAGGTATTATAACTAGTATATACTAAATATGATTTTTTAACGGGCTGAATAGTATTTACTTAAGGTATCCGTTATATGCTAATCTTGCACCTGACTGGGCCACGTATAAGGATTAGTGGACTTAAGAGCACCAGCAACCGTAACACATGTTAAACTTTAACACACTGCCACGTCAGCGCCACATCAGTTTTAACCTTTTCACCTTAACTCACAAAAAAACACCCGCAATCATAACTCAACCTTAACTCAGCTATTTTCAAATTCAACCCTAAACTAAAATACAAATTAGAACAAATTACATTTTTATTTAAACAAATAAATAAAAATAAAAATGTTACTCCCTCCGTCCTAAAATTATAGTCCGCTTTTGACTTTTTCGGTCTTTATTTTTCAACTTTGACTTTAAATATTTTTGTTTATATTACATAATACTTGATGCAAAATATATGAATGGATTGAGTTTTATATGTATTTTTCATTGGTATAATTTTCATCAACTATTGTATAACACAAACAAAAATATTTAAAGTCAAAGTTGAGAAAGAAAGACAGAAAAAGTCAAAAGGGGACTATAATTTTGGGACGGAGGTAGTAGATAATTTTAGTATTGAAACTAAACAATTTGTTGTTGGCTTTTCACGAGAGAACAAATAATTTCAACTTATCATGCCTCGTTATCTAAGCCTCTAATAGCAAGGAATCTGTCTTAACATTGTAGTATATATGGTGTGTATTGCTACAAGAGACAAACATGATAATAACGAAATAAATATAAAGTGTAGAAAATAGTACCGTAAACCGTTTGATTGTTTAGACTCAAAGAACACGAGTAAAGAAAATGTTGAGGCGTGTGATGCTCACACTTTCCTTAAGACAGATTCGTCCTCTCCACGGTGCTTGAGAATCGTGGACGTCTATCTCCCAGGATACAACAACAACTGATAACCCCGTTAGCACAAACGGGTTATCAAGGCGAACCAAAAACGCGTCTTCCCTCTATTACGAACCAGATACACAAGAAGTCAATAAGAGTGACAATAAATGGAGAGGAGTAATTGAGTTGTGTTTTTTTCGGTATTTTTCGACAAATGAGAAGAGCTCTCATTTATAGGTAAAAGGGATGAAGAAAAGAAACGGTCACAATTAAATCTACTAATGGCTCATGAACACCAATTTAATTCGGTCATTACAATTGACCAAACATTAACATTGTTCTTAAATCCCATTAGTATACATGATGACCATCAATTGTCATTCAATTCAAAAAATTTGACCATAATTTTCCAACAATCTATTTATTTGAATAAGTGATCTAATATCCTAATATTACATTAATAAATACACAAGTACGCAGCGGAAAGTAAACACGTATGATGTAACTAATAACGAGAAAATGAAATTTTTTAAGCTTGAGCTCAGCTCGTGGTAGCTTATACAGGCTCGGGCTCAGCTCGAGCGTCGTTTGAAAATGAAATTTTAAAGCTCGGCTCGAACTCTTCTATGATATATCTATTTTGAGCTCATTAATAAGTTTGTAATTGAGCTCGTTTATAAGCTCATTTATAATCTCGCTTATAATGCATATGCATAATCTTAACTACTTATAAAGTGAAAATAGTCAAGTGAAAAGTGAAAGACTGAATTTTTGGGTCAATCCCCATAGTGCCCTTGTCACGTTTTAAAATAGAAAACCACGTTGTAAATTATTGTTAAATGAAATGAAATATGGGTCGGACTTTCACTCATCACACGAATTAATTACATGGTTGTCAAACATTAAGAACAAATCACAAACGCAAATCACAAACACAATTACTATTTAATCTATTTATGCATGCCAATGGTTGCATGGTTGACTTAATCTAATTTAGGAACATGGATGTCAAAACATTAAAAACAAATCACAAACACAATTACTAATCGGAATGATTTGAGAGGCAAATTATATCGAAATTATAAATTTCTGAGAAGGAAATTATAAATAGGAACGATTTGATATATAAATGTTTCATTGCCTATATAAATGAGGCAAATTATCAAACCACAGTTACTAATCGAAGTCGAAGAAATGGTAATGAAAGAGATGTTGATGACGATTTTGCGGTTAGAAATGCTTTGCTTCGTGTTTTTCATGACATTTATGCTTTATCATGCTTCGTTCTTGTTAGCTAACCAAAAGTTTTGAGGGTTTTTAGATCTAAAATTTTGGTTGTGCTAACATTTTTTTTGTAGAAATAATGGGGTCAGCAGCCGAAAACTTCGCCGCTTCTCTACCGGAATCTGTAGCCGCCAAAATCTCTAAATATTGTGTTATCTCTTGGATAAATTTGTTGTATTAATTTGCTCTAAGTTTTGGGAACAATTGGTGTTGTATTTTATGATCGATCTTCACGTTTTAAGGTTTGTGGTTGTGTTTCTAAATATGATTTATTGTGTTTTGCTTTTTTTATGGTTATGGTGATGTTATATGAGGCCATTATGCAACATATCTAATGGATTGCTTGGACTCTGGTTTGTTGAAGGATATCACACATGGCCAATGATTTTTTTAGGCTGTTTGATGTCGTCACTGGTACAAAAAGTTCTGTTGGTCACGCCAAAAATGTGTGACGATATGCATATAGTCACGCACGTTTTTTTCGTCATGTGTGACAAAAGGTCCCGCCACCGTAGGTGGCATATGGTCACATTGTTGAGTTCGTGGCCTTTTCCATCGAAAAAGAGTGACCAAAACACCGAATATGTGTGACAAATTAGGCACAAGTTTTGTTGGATTAGTCATTATCAGTGACCGTAAACAACTTATAGTCACACGAATGTTTTTTGAGAGTGACTATTGTTCGTCCTTTGGCCACATAAATATATAATATATGTGACATTTGAGATGATAAATTCAAGTAAATGTGTATTTTGTGTGACTATTTCCCGTCATGTGGCCACATGAATATACAATAAATGTGACGTTTGTGATGATTTAGTCACACAATGGGTGTTGTTTTTTTGGAGTTAGTCACATACAATTTAACACAAAGTGGCCAAAAGTGTAAATAAGTGTGACCATATGCTGTTTAAAATGAAAAAATGTGTATTTTGTGTGACTATTGATCATCCAATGGCCACGTGAATTTTATGTTTGTGTGGCCTTTTGTAATATTTAGTCACACAAAGCATGTTTGTTTTGGGTATTTAGTCACATACCATTAATCAAACAATG